>SZWC01008655.1:20117-33505 GCA_023375785.1 Penium margaritaceum
GCTCAGGGCCTCTTGTTGCCAGGACCTGTACTCCCAACCGATCCCAGCCTAGCCCAACCCAGATACCTCCGGTGCCACATTTACGCATTGTATTGTGGGAGGAAGAGGTCTTGTCTCTCTAATTGCTCTGATATCATGAGAGAATAGAGGAACCCCATGAGTATCATTATGTGTGAGACGGAATGCTGTATAGAACATAGCGTGATAGATGGAACTTTGAAAGGTGGAGAGACGGCAAAGATATGCTCTCAAACGCACAAGAACAGTGAGGAAACAATAGAAAGGTGTATGTATCTAGTCTTGCCCACGTGTGCACACCCAAGCATACGTGTCCAACTAGCCGGTCAGAAAATAGGTTAACCGTGTTACAAGTTCTAAAACATCAGCAAGATGGAACCCGACATGCGTATGGGCTGCTTGGTTGTCCAGATAACAAACAAAAAGAAGTGTCAGGTACAAAAACAAAAACTCTATGCAACAACAACATCATCATGTAAGGATAGTACCACTGACAAAATGGACCCCGGGAGGTGGTCACCAAGAAAACCTTGGAGAGCCAGTCATGGTCCTGTCCCGTGGAGCCAGTGGGGGCAGGTTCGGGCTTGCAATGGGTGCTATCTATGCTTCTGCAAGTTTCACCAGTTTGGCAAAGCCGAGCGGTCAAGCACGGGGAAGCTCTTGCGCTGCAGCAATCGTCGTGGCAACGCGCCCTTCTGAGGCCCATGTGCAGTGAAGCCACGCTGCCGTATGCATAGCGAGTGAGACTGGCTATGCAAGCTGCAGAGGGAGAGGCAGATCGGAGTACCAACGGCTGGGTCGCAATAGTGGGTCGCAACGAGCAATACCTTGTGATCATGCTGTCCAGGACCTTACAGAAGGATGCTAGTTGACGTGAGGGAGAATACAAAGGGGATGAGGAAGGAACGAGCGGGAGGGGGGAGGGGCAGGGCGAGGCTTTGGGCCGGGATGGACATGTCTAGCTACACATCGTGCTTGAGAAGCTACAAGCATGGATGCCAGCTGTGTTTCAGTGCATTTTGAGCTGAGTGATGATTCTGTCTTCAATCCAAGACATAAGGTGTGGGTGAGATAAAACGTCAGCAGGAAATAATATACTGTGATTTGCTCCCAAGCGAGGGTGCATATGTGGGATGAGGGAAAATACGTCATCAAGAACACTCTGGATTGGTTCTGTAGTTGCGTTTGTGGCATCCAATTTGCTGAAACAAGCACAAGTCTAGAAGGGTAAGGCGTTGTTAAGATGATGCCATTATAGTGCAGGTGTTACCCTAGACAAAGTTTGTAAGAGTGGGTTTTGCTGGTTGTTGCCGAGTGACCTAACCTGCAATAACTTGTGCCGTCTTTTAAGCTATGTTTAATGTATAAAGTCCTAGAGTTACTTTCATTACTGCACACTGGAAGATGGATGAACCTGTTATTGATCTGGCGTCGTCTTTTGCCTACGAGTTGATGGGAGCTTTAACGACCACAGACTGGACAAGGCTCTGTTAGGTTAGCAACACCAACATAAAATGGACAGATTAACACGGGCCAGTTGTGGCCAGCCAAGGCTGCACAACTGATTGGCAAGGCATGTAGAGGTAGGAGATGATGCAAAGAAGGGAAGGCATAATGCAGGCAATGCAAACACAACTAAAGACGATGTGCATGGTGGCCGAAGACGAGGCAAGCATTGATATCTTTACAGTAGGAGCAAACGCATGTGACAACACTGACACATATGACGGGCAATGACATTGTCCCAACTGAAGGTGACATAGGCGACATACGACACTTGAAAAGAGATGATGTATGCGACAACACACACGTGATGAGAGGTGACAATACGACGGGATACAGAGTGCAACCACTTCCAAAGAGTCCTCCACATACACCACCTCCCCCTAGATCAGAGGAGGGTGCAAACGACAGAATAGAATAAACAATGTCATGCGAGAAGGTGATCTCGAAGAAGCAAGCATTGCAAGACTCAACGACCTGACCACGCCGAGGGTCCCAAGAGTGCCTGGCTTTGGACAGAGGGAACACCAACAAGAGGATAGAGACGACATCGAGGAAAAAGCTTGCACTTGTGTTGGTCTCTAGGTAGCAAAACACTAGTAATACTGCCCTAGACACCAGCAGGGCAAAGGTTAACACGATGACCATACCAATGCTCTGAGGGGGTTATTGTTGTGATTTGTGACGTTCCTGTTGACCTGTACAGTTTACTGTGACCACTCAACCGTATCCATACTCGTGCAGATCCCTAATGCGGACCCTAGTGGTACTGGTGCGTCATCTAGCGGCGGACTACCAGCTTGGAGCTGACCGGCGACCGTTCCAGAGCTCTGGACGATACCCGGGACCTCTTGCAGTTTTTCTGCACACGCAGGACTGTCGGTGGACTGGCCGTGGGCCTGATTTGCATGTTTTTGCATTGTGTGTCCACCGTTTGATGCCGGATGCATGCATGTGACCAGTCGTAGCGTTTGGTTTCTGATTTTGCACGTCTTGGTTTAGACGGCTATGCGTTCTGACATTTGTGCGCAGAGTTACGGCAAAAACAGTGGTTTTAGGCCGGTTTTAGGACAGACCTTGCACTGCCGCGTGCGACACCCGCCGTGCGCCGCGACAGGTACTTATGCCATGGACCTGACATTTGTCACCTCTCTCTGCAAATGCTATTGAAGCATTCTGACACTCTGCCTTGGGTCTCCTAGCCAGACCCTTGTCGGTGCGTGCATGACTTGTGACTGTCGTCACCGTCTGACCAAGCACTGACGCCCAGTTAGCGGCTATGTCGCAAGGAAACTTCCACGCATCTTCTCATGGTATCAGAGCGGTGAGACAGTTCTCATTGACGTGCGTAGCAGAGATGCAACAAAGCAGCAGCAGTGAGAGCCATAGCTGCAGCAGATCCACAGGGACCTGTCGACGACAACCGACCGGTGTCAACGTCGCTCACCATCACCATGTGAGACTGTAATCGCCAGCCGCCTCTAGCAGCAGCAAAAGCAGTGCAGCAGAGTAGCAGCACAGCAGTGGCAACAGCAGCAACAGCGGCAGCAGCGCACGACGACAGCACCACATCAGCATCGTACGGCGGCAGCAGCATAGCAGTAGCACAGCAGCGGCGGCAGTAGTAGCAGCGCAGACAGCAGCACGAGCTGCGGCAGCAGCACAATAGCAGTGCAACAGCAGCGGCAACAGCAGCGACAGCAACAGTAGCGGCAGCAGTAGCAGTGCAACAGCAGTAGCAGCAGAAGCGCGCGGCGGCTGCAGCAGCGTGCAGCAATCGCAGCACGCAACAGCAGCTGCACGCGGTTGCTGCCACAGCTGCACGCGTAGCGGCTAGGCGGCCGCTCTGCACGCAGTCGCCCGGCTGCTGCTGCAGCTGACGACGCAGTAGCAGCAGCAGCTGAGCGGAAGCTGCTGCGTAGCTTCTGTGAAGCTCCCATGCGGCTGTTGTGGAGCGGCCGCCAGCTCGCGCAGCAGTCGCGAGGATTGACAACAACAAAAAACAAGGGCGAGCTGACGTCAGCATCTTGACTTGCTGACGTCATCAGGTTTTTCTGACATCAGCAAATTTTTGCTGATGTCAGCACCTGCCTTGTTGATTTTTTTTGTCCGAGGGTCAAAAGTTGCCAGCGTTTCAACTCCTCGACAAACGCTCACGGTTTTGCGATTCAACCACTTTGACGTTTCGGCCCCTAATTAGCGGCACCATGGCTCCGTCCGACGAGAAGGGAAAAGGGGTGCTAGATCCCTCTTCTTCCTCCTCAGGGTTCATGAGCCCTCGTTTGCAGGCCATTGAGGACCTATGGAGCCAACAAGACGAGATGCATCGACTGCAGCAGGAGCAGACTGACGCCATCCGTACACTCACTAAGCTCCTTCGAGGTCATTCCAGGACTCCGCGATAGACTTCTGAGGGAGCGGCCTGGGTCGCACCCTCTACACAGCAGTCAGCTCCTACACCGAAGACAGGAGTTGGAGCCGACCAACCACCNACTCCTCGACAAACGCTCACGGTTTGCGATTCGACCATTTTGACATTTCGGCCCCTAATTAGCGGCACCATGGCTCCGTCCGACGAGAAGGGAAAAGGGGTGCTAGATCCCTCTTCTTCCTCCTCAGGGTTCATGAGCCCTCGTTTGCAGGCCATTGAGGACCTATGGAGCCAACAAGACGAGATGCATCGACTGCAGCAGGAGCAGACTGACGCCATCCGTACACTCACTAAGCTCCTTCGAGGTCATTCCAGGACTCCGCGATAGACTTCTGAGGGAGCGGCCTGGGTCACACCCTCTACACAGCAGTCAGCTCCTACACCGAAGACAGGAGTTGGAGCCGACCAACCACCTTCTGAGCCTTGGGACAAGGATCCAGACATGCCAGGCATGGAGGGCGACTCCCCCGAGCGCGAGATTCGTATGCTTCATGAGCGAATCCGCCAGCTTCAGACGAGCTCTCGGCCCCCACACACATCCCGCTTTTCGAAGCCTCAATCACCGCCTGACCTCCACCCCGGCGACTTCCCCCTTCTCGGCATCTTTCCCATCTCTCATCCTTCCCAGCCTATGGTTGTTCTCCATATGGGGGGTTAACCCAAGGACTTCGAGATGCAGCTCCTTCGGTATGCCAGCGAGGACGGCTCTGAATGCTGGGAGATCCTCTTTCAGGCCTAGGCCACTTCAGAGGGCGTGTGGCCCTACTACCATAGTCCATATTAGACTACGGACCGAGCTCAGGTGCAGCGGCTAGGGCGATGCGCAGACTCCTCTATGCCATGCCGCACGAGATTGTCGTTGACTTCCGCCCGTTCCTTGGCGAGGCGGGCACAGGCACCGGCGGTGATGCACGCAGGGGCTGGGACCTAGCGTTGTCCTTGCTTGCTGCAGAGACGCACGCCACCCGTGGTGCACACATCCGTGCCTTTCACTCCCTTTGTCGGGGGCCTACCGAGCCCGCAACAGACTACTCACGACGCGATATGCGCATCTACACACGCCTTGGGACTTCAGGAAGGACACAACTGTGGGCGTTCCACACGATCATGCTCGTGGTTCGCCTTGAGCACACCGACATCTTCACGCGATACTGTGTTGCCGTGCTCGAGCCTCTCTTGGCCTCACTACAGCTTCTTTCTTGGGCGCAGAAGCTTTTCCTCCAGGTGACTTCAGTCAATGAGGCAGCCATAGCTCATCAGGAGACTTCTAATGCTGCAATAGTCGTTGCATCACCACCGACGTCCCTTCTACAGACCCCTTCTCCATCCTCCTCCCCTTCCATCCTGATTACACCGACTCAGACACAGTGTGACTTGGCAATAGCACAGGGGTAGAAGGGACCACGAAACCACGTCTCGGCCCAGCAGCAGCCGCACCAGTAGGTGTCATCGAGCAATAGCGGTGGACGCTCCGTTCACTGCTACAATTGTGGAGGCACCCATCGCTACACTGAGTGCCAGCAGCCACTTGACTCGGCACGGATTACTCACAGGCTCCAGGCTGCGCACGCACTCCAGTCTACATCGAGCAGCACATCCTCCGGACGCACGGCGACCACGACCGCAGCAGATCTCGCTTCTTCACCAGCTACCAGGGGCGACCCCGACCCACGTGACCGCACCATCGCCGAGCTCTGCCACCTTCTAGTGCTCTGCTTTCAAGGAGGTGCAAGTATGTTGTCACATCCGGGTTGTTCACAGACTGTCGGTCCATCTGTTCTGGTGACCCGGGATGACTCGTGTGGTGGGGCACATTCGGCATGTGATGACGATAGGCCTGACTGTACAGATTGGATTCATGAGTCTCACCGTTGTGCCCTTTGTCGTTCCTCCCCACCTGCTGCCCAGCGTACGTCCGAGACCGAGTGTTCCATTGCCCATTGTAGAATGACGTCCTCTAGTGTTGATTCCGGCGGCACTTGGATCATCAATTCAGGTGCCACTCATCACATGATGTGTTGTCGTAGTGATTTCGTCGTTCTCGGCCCTGTTGTGTCTGTCCGTTCCGTCCGCACAGGCTTTGGTCAGTCCTTGCCAGTCCATAATGTTGGGGTTGTGCGTTTTGATGGTCCTTCTAGCCCCTTTTATCTCTCTGAGGTGCTGTTTGTGCCTGACCTTGAGCTCGGTTTGCTTTCTGTCAGGGTTTGCACACTGATGGGACTCTCTGTTGAGCACACTACCGAGTTCGCGACTGTGATTGCTATTGACACTCCGGCATTGTTCTCGGTGCCTTTGTTGTGGATGACCAGTATCATGTCTCCCCGACTTCCGCTCCTTGCTCTTCCCCCCCTTATAGTCATGTTTTTGTCACTGGTGTTTTGTCTCTTGATCACCAGCGATTAATTCATCACCGTCTGTGTCATGTGGACTCCGAAACTATGTCGAAGCTCATTCGGACAGAGCCTGCTCTCAGTCTTGACGTGACTTCTAATGAGAAGCCACCCAAGACCGACTGCCTCTTCTGCGCCCAGGGTAAGATGCGTCGCATCACTTACCCTGACTCTTGCTCTCACGCCCTTTGCCCTCTCGAGTTAGTCCATTTGGACCTCCTTGGTCCTCTTCCTGTCGAGTCTTTGTCCGATCGGGGTCGATACGTCCTGACCCTGACTGATGATATGACCCGGATGCTATGGGTCTACAACCTACACCAGAAGAGCGACGCTGCTCTCGCGGTTTGCCTCTGGCTAGTGATGGCTGAGCGTTAATCCCGCCCACACGCTGCACACCTTTCGCTCGGATCGTGGTGGCATGTTTCTAGGCGAGATGGATAGCTTCTTCGCTGAGCACAGGATTTTTCACCAGGTATGCGGTCCTCCTACCCCTCAGAACGGTGTTTCTGAGCGTTGGAACCGCACCATGGAGGATGCGGTTTGCGCTATGCGGTCTGAGTGCGGTCTCCCGGAGTCCTTCGCTTTTGAGGTCTTTGCCTACATGACTTGGGTCTGGAACCGCCTCCCGCACAGTCCCCTTCCGGACCACGTTACACAGTGTGAGCTTTGGTTCGGTCAACGTGCTGACCTACGCCTCGCTCACATCTGGGGATCCTTGGCTTCTATGTGGTACACCGAGGACCAGCAGGGGACCAAGGTCTCACCGCGTGGCCGCTTGTGTGCCTTCGTCGGTATCTCCCCGCAGTCAAAGGTCTGACGCTT
The DNA here is from genome assembly GCA_023375785.1 of Penium margaritaceum. Lineage (NCBI taxonomy): Eukaryota > Viridiplantae > Streptophyta > Zygnematophyceae > Desmidiales > Peniaceae > Penium > Penium margaritaceum. The sequence continues at coordinate 27,282 of SZWC01008655.1, forward strand.
TTGGAACACTGCTCGTTGTTGCATTGTTGAGTCTTGTGACGCGCTCTTCTTTGAGTCCGTCACCTACCGTGATCTGACATCGATTACGTCATTGTCTGTCACACACGTTCCTTAGTATGAGGTTTCTTGCCGGACGGGGGAGTCTGCGCCTGTGAGCACCCCTCACCAGGCTGATGTGTCCGTTCGAGCTCCCTCCACTTCGCGGTCTCCGGCTCTTGATGACCCAGCGATGATCGCTGTCGGCCTTGAGACCTCGCCAGCACCGCCGGCTTCTACCCCCGTTCCCTCGCATCCCTCCGGTACCCATGATCCTACACCTGTGCGTACTCCTGTGACCATACCTGTGTCCGCCGGCACTCCTGCCTCAGTGCATAGCCCTGCCTCACCTGCTCCTACTGTCACCCCAAGTCACGTGTCTCCCACACCCGCATCTCCTCGCATGTCATCACCAGCTCTCTTGCCTTAGTCCTCCCCAGCTATGCTTGTGCCTATTTCTGAGCCTGAGGTGCGCCCCTCGAGCCCAGGTTACTCCCGTGAGCCTGGAGGTCGTCTTTGACCGTTGGACTCCAGAGCTCAGCGAGTGCCTAGTCCTGCACCCAGACGCTCCACTCGCAATATCGCGAGTGGCGATCCTGGCACAAAGGCCCAAGGCCTGAGTGTCCGCATTGAGCACACACAAGTACACCCAGCGTGTTCTGTAGGGCACGATCTTGTCATTCGCGAGTTTCACATCGCTTGTGATACATCACGTGATCTTGTCGTCGTCAGACCTAGCACCAAGGCGTGCACTCTTGCCATGTAGAGCTCACCCTCTTTGGGGCCTGACCTGGGCACACTGACGGAAGATCTCTCAACACAAGATACTGATGCTTGGCGTGCTGCATGCGAGGATGAGCTTCGCGCCATCCGAGAGCACAGAGTTTATGAGCTAGTGGACCTTCCACCTGGGAGGAAGGCTATTCAGGTCAAGTGGGTTTTTCGCAAGAAAGTGAAGCCAGATGGCTCACTGAAACGCCACAAGGCTCGCTTGGTTGTCAAGGGGTACTCTCAGATTGAGAGCATCGATTACACTGACACCTTTTCCCCTGTCGGCCGCATGACCCTAGCTCGAGCTCTGTTCGGTGTAGTGGCTCAGCATGACTGGGAACTACACCAGATGGATGTGAAAAATGCATTTCTCCATGGCTCTGTGGATGAGGAGATCTACGTGGCTCAGCCACAAGGCTTTGAGGACGGTGACAAGGTCTGGCACTTGCGCAAGTCCTTGTACGGCCTCAAGCCATTCTCCTCGGTGTTGGAACCAGGAGATCACTAGGACCCTGACTCGTGCAGGATATGTACAGAGTAAGGCAAATCCCTCTCTCTTCATCCAACGGACGCCTAAGCGATGCACCGCTGTCCTGGTCTATGCCGATGACCTTCTTATCGCGTATCATTCACTGGAGGCCATGAAGGAGGCCAAGGTTTTCCTCCACACTGCTTACAGGATGAAGGACCTTGGTCCTGCAGCAGTGTTCCTTGGCATGGAGATCGTGCAAGACCGCAAATGTCGTACTCTACTACCGCATCAGGCCCGATACGCACGAGTTGTGGGGGAGCACTTCAGCGACCTCTTCGGCGTAGTGCCCACGGCCTCCACACCTCTCACACCTGACGGGCAGGACGCCCAGAAGGTGGAGGATCCCATACAACTGGGGGAGACAGTGGATGTGACCTTGTACCTCCGTCTCATTGGATCTCTGATATACCTGGCCACTACCACATGTCGTGACATCGCATTTGCCGTCAACCTCCTTGCCCAGTTTTTTCAGGCTCCACGCGCCTCAGCCCTTCATGCGGCTGTGCGAGTGGTGCGGTACGTGGTCTCCACACCGTACCTCGGACTCTACTTTTGCCGGCAGTATTCGGTGGTCCTTGATGGCTTCACTGACAGCAACTGGGCTTGGAGCCCAGATGGACGCAGTCGCACCGGTTACGTGATTCTGCTTGGTGGTACCGCTGTGTCCTGGCGCAGCGGGAAGCAGGGCTGCATTGCATGTAGCTCATTGGAGGCAGAGTATGTTGCTTTGGGTGTAGGGGCTGCTGAGGCGGTGTGGCTGCAGTGCCTATTCCTGGAGCTGGGTCATTCAGTACCCGCGATTGTGCTTCGTTGCGACAACCAGAGTGCTCTTGCCATTGCAGAGAACTCTGGTGTCTTTCATGCTTGCATGAAGCACATTGCAGTTGAGCATCACTTTGTGCATGATTTGGTTGAGCGACAGGTGACTCTGTCATTTGGATTGGCACTGACATGCAGCGTGCTGACTTCTTGACGAAGGCACTCTCATGCGAAAAGTTCCTAGTGGCCATTGGTTGTGTCAGACTTCGCCCCTTGCCTGAGAGTGGTTGAGTGTGGGGTGGTGTCTGTGTTCATGTCACATCTATCATTGCAATCGTTGTCGTTTTCGTCTTAGTGCTACACGTGTATGGACATGCGTACCATCGGGTCATGGGGGAGTGTTGTGATTTGTGACGTTCCTGTTGACATGTACAGATCACTGTGACCACTCAGTCGTGTCCATACTCGTGCAGATCCCTGATGCGGACCTTGGTGGTACGGGTGCGTCATTTGGCGGCAGAATACCAGCTTGGAACTGACCGATGACCGTTCCAGAGCTCTGGACGCTACCCGAGACCTCATGCAGGTTTTCTATAGCACGCGGGACTACATCGGTGGACTGGCCGTGGGCCTGATTTGCATGTTTTTGCATTGTGTGTCCACTGTTTGATGCCGGATGCATGCATGTGACCAGTCGTAGCGTCCTATTTGTGATTATGCACGTCTAGGTTCAGACGGCGTAGCGTTCTGACATGTGTGCGCAGAGTTACGGCCAAAACAGTGGTTTTGGGCCGGTTTTAGGACAGACCTTGCACTGCCGCGTGCGACACCTGCCATGCGCCGCGGCAGGTGTTTATGCCATGGACCTGTTATTTGTCATCTCTCTCTGCAAATGCTATTGAAGCATTCTGACACTCTGACTTGTGTCTCCTAGCCAGACGCTTGCCGGTGCGTGCACGACTTGTGACTATCGTCACCGTCAGACCAGGCACTGACTCCCAGTCAGCGGCTATGTCGCTAGGAAGCTTCCACGCATCTTCTCAGTTACATGAGGAGGTAACAGACCTTGGGGGAAATGGTTCTGAAACCACGTCATGCATGCAGGGATGGCAAACCGTGGTGTGGTGTACCGGCGGTACAACATACCGTGTTGTTTTGACTAAAATGTGTACCGTACCGTAGCATTGGTATTCTTGATGAAAAAACTGCGGTACACGAAAAAAAATGGGGTCGTTTTTTGGCGGTAATCATGTTGTACTGTCAATACCACGGTGCTCTGAACATTTCTTTCATTTTTTACCTCCGTCGTGAAGTTCTAATACCCAGATCCGCTTTATCTGTCATCCACATTCTTTATTCGTCGCGTGCGCAAGGATCGCCACGCTGTTTTTGTCTTTCTGTGGTGATTTGGGCTTCGAAGCTCTTTGAGTAACGCGGTACGGTACCATTGCACCGTACTGCATTACTGATGCGGTATCCCAGGGGGTTACTATCGATATCGTACCGGTACTGTGACATTGAAAACCGTACCGTGATATGCTCCATACCGTGGTACAATAACGTGCGTTACTGCGTTATCAGTACTACTGCTGCCATCCCTGCATGCAAGACATGGCCTCGAATTCAAATAGCGGAAGGATGCCAGACTCAACAAGAATGGTGTGAATGCCGCGAGCAAGTTTGCGGTTCAAAATTTTTGGCACTCCATTTTGCCTTGCTATGTATGGAGCAGAGAGCTCCAGGTGCACTCCTAGAGGAAGCGGGTTGTCGAACCTGTGAAACCCCCACCATAATCGGAGCTCAGCTTACCTTGGCAAGCACACTTAGCCAAGACAAACCAGGACTCCATCATGGGCCCAACATTGTTTTTTTGGATAAAGGGTGAGGATCCGGCAAAAACGAGAGATATCATCAGTAAGACACAAGATGTACCAACCTACACCCCCTAGAAATCCATCGGGGAGTGGGCCCATGATGTCTATATGGACAAGGGCAAGGGGGTTCAACATGGAGGAATCAGATAAGGGAAAGGACAGGCAATGCAACTTTCCTTGTGTGCAATCAAGGCAGTGAGCAGTTTAAGAGGCAGGGAATTTGCCAGGGCCAGACCCAACAGTAGGCTGATGACGGAAGAGGCTATGGATTGCAACTGTATTCACATGACAGAGGCGGCAATGGTGTAAACGTGTGTGTGCACGGGAAAATGAGGGAGCAACATGCACATGCACTATTGTAGTGGCCAAGGGCAACGGTGCAAACAAGGGCACAAGATATAGCTTTTCACAATGTAGACCATGAACAACAGGACGACAATACGACAACAGCGACAGAGCACCAACACCACGAGATGAGACAAATTCCATGGCCTGGTCATCCAAGGCAACAAAAGACAGCAAGCTGACCTCAAGCGCAGGGAAAAAGTGGACANAAAGGTGGCATGGGATGATGTCATGTTATAAGTGCCTCCAGAATCGATGATCTAGAAACCACTTGATACATGAGGAGCGGTCACATGACAGTCCACAACACTGCAAGCTAGGGAAAGGAAGGATGTAGTACGACCAAAAGTCAGAACAAAGAGACAGGGAAGGGTAAATGAATGCCAATGCTCAATCCATTCCACAAATGACACAGGCCTACCATTCAATGTGCCCCGAAGGGCTTCATCTGATGAACAATGGTGTCTCTGGAATTGACAGTCAAACTCACACCAGAGGAGACAACTAGAGGCTGAGGAAAGGAAGGGAATGAGGAGGCTGGAGCAGAACTGTCTGGACGATGCAGTGGTTTGGGAAAGGGCTGAGCTGGTGCCGCAATGAAGGATGGAGCTGGAGCTGGAGCCACGACGAAGGAGTGTATGAGGAAGCAGGTGGCCCATTGCCTATGGAGTAGTATGGTGGCAGAAGCCCATACATGACCAATCGCCTGACCCATTAAACTGTGTATCAAGAAGTGCATTAGGAAGTGAACAAAAAAGTGAACATGGAATGTTTGCTAAAGCTAATAAGTATCACATAGAGCCCATTGGAGTTCTTATAACATACAAGGAATATACATCTAGGATTTGCCGGCATACACTCATGTGGATGTTCCCTTTAGAAATTTATCATGCAGAAATACACTTTTTGATACACTAATCATCAAATCTATCAATCTTGGGTGATTAACCATAACTCCGGAAGCCAACGCCACCCCAAGTGGGGTACTGCCACTGGCGAAGCGGACGTTAGAATAACCAAGGTCATGACGACAGTGGTCTCCCACCGCACAGGGTCAGACGTCTGCATGCGAGGGTCTCGACCAGAAGAAGAAGGAAGAATAAACAAGACCTAAGGAACTAGTCTCCCTGTGGCACCGAGCCAAATCCCACATGCCCGGGTCTCGACCAAGGAGCAAAAGAGAAAGGAAAAAGAAAGTGAAAACGAATTAAAGGAGTCAGGAAATAAAATGGCCTGGCAGACCTCGCCTGTTGACAGCACATCCAGGTTCACCCACGATGGGTGCGCCAAGGAGGGGTTGGCAAACCCTTTTTTGTTTCTTTCTTTTGATTGGATGCAAGTGAGCTTGCTTCCATCAATGCACAAGCTCGTCCATGGACAAGCTTGTTGATTGATGGGTTTGTCGATTGAACAGCTCGTCCTTCTACGTGCTTGTCAGGCGGCAAGCCCGTAGACCGACGAGGACAAGGTACGGGAAGCTTTGAGGTAGCTAACCGCCTGCTATGCTGCTATCAGCTACGTCAGTTTTTGCGGTTGCTGCTGCTGCTGTGCTTGCGGACCTGCTGCTACTGCCTCTGTTTTTTGTGTTGCTGGGTTGATGCTCCTTCTCTTGCTACTCCCCGTAACTGTGGGCGCCAGCGTCACCAATGCTGCTACTGATGTAACATTTGCACTGCATCAGTTGCTTTTACTGGTACTGCTGCTAGTGCTGCTACTGATGCTGCTATTGCCAAGGCTACGGGTGCTGCTCTTGTGATGACCAAAGATGCAACCGTTGCGGGTGCTGCTGCTTTTGTCGCAACGCTGCCAATGTTATTGCTGGTACAGTTGTTGCACTGTAGTAGCTGCTGCTATTGTTGGTTCCGCTGATGTTCTTGTTGCTGCTCTTGTTGCTTCTATTGCCAAGG
>SZWC01008655.1:36454-57302 GCA_023375785.1 Penium margaritaceum
TCCATATCCCGCATCTACTGTGTTACCTATGTCATCTTCTCTCACATCTATGCCATCGCCTGCACCATCCCTTATCAATACTACGTTGTTGTCTACATCATCTCTGTTGCCAGCATCATCTCTTGTAGCATGTGCATTGCTGCCTATGTTATTTCTTGTTGCATCTTTGTCATTGCCAATGTCATCTCTTGTCTCCTTTGCACTGTTGCCTACACAATCTTTATCACGCTTGCATTGTTGCTTGCATCATCTTGTGTCCCACCCATACCCTCGCCTACATCACCTCTTGCCGCATTTGCATCGTCTCCTGTTGCATCGTCGCTTGTGTCACGGGTTGTGGTCAGGAGCAGGTCCAATCACACCATCACAGCTCCCTATCTTTTTGGTTTTCATTCGTTTGCCAGGCTGTTGATTGAGATCCTTGCATTATGCACCTCACTATGCCCCGCTTGCCAGTTGTGCACCATCAGGTGAGTCCTCTGAACTCATGCGGTCGGCTCGTCAAGTTCATTGTGGTGTCGTTGACCCAACAGAGTATGCTCCTACCTTTGGTCTTGAGGATCTTGGCCAGGCAGAGGTTATGGTGTAGCTTAACACCACGCTTGGATATTCTCTCATCGTTGATCAGGGCCACTGAGAAATTGGGACAGCTTGGTCCACTTAGCCTCTACCATATCCCTTAGTTTCCAGCACACTCATTGCGAGTGGCAGCACAACACGTGTGCCTAAACCAAACACAGAGCAACAAGCATGCTCTGTTGAAAATGCAACACTTTGGAAGTAGGATATGTGAAAGAAACTTGCTGTAATTGAGGAGCATGGGGTTTATAAGAAGGAGAAGCTCTTGCCTGGTTGTAAGGCAACATCAGCACATTTTCTGTTTCAATGGAATATGAAGCCCAATGGCTCAATGGAATGGTACAAGGTCTCTTTAACATCTAAGGGATCCTCCCACGTGCATGGTGTAGAGTTTGATGCCACCATACCACCACCACCACCATTACCTCTGTTGGCAAGTACGTAGTGGAAAAAGCCATTTTGGATTAGGTGGCATAGTATGATTGGGAGCTCCACTAGATGGACATTAAAAATGCCACCTTGCAAGATAATATCAAGGTAGAGATCTATGTTGCCCTACGTCAAGGGTTTGAGGATGGTATGAATAAGGTTTTGTGCCTCAAAATACCTTGTATTGGCTTAAGAAATTTCCATGTTGATACAACCTCGAGATCTCCACTACCTTGGAGATAGGAGGGTATGGAAGAGGTATTGTCTACCCAGCGCTCTTCATGAGTGCTTCCTCTGCACCCTTTGTCGCTATTCTGGTCTATGAGGATGAACTCTTCATCGTGTCCCCCGACTCTTAGGCTAATCAGGATGTGAATGATCTCCTTCTATCTCTGTATATAATGAAGGATCTTGGCCTAGCTCATGTCATTTTGGAAATGGATATTGATCGAGATCGCCAGCATTGCACATTGCCTGTGCATCAAGCTCGTCAAGACGGTGGGGAACGTTTTTACAATCTGTTGGCCGCATTTCACTCTGGATCTACGCCTTTGACACTCAATGGGAAAATGCTTCTCACATCAGAAATCAAGCTCATCCAGGGGAGCCTGTCCATGTCACAATGTACCCCTGAGTCATTGGCTCTATGATGTTTCTCATAACCACAACATGCACAGATGTTGCCTTTGTTGTAAAATTCTTTTCATCATTCTCAAAATATCCACGTCAGCTCCTTCAAGAGGCTATACTACGCGGCATTTGGTATGTTGTGTCTACCTCACACCTGTGCTTGTACTCTCACGCATAACGAGTGAACTGCACGCACCAATCCACGGGCCCCAGGGAGACGTCGGTCCACGACGCGTCTCAAAACGAAGATTGCTGCTGTCAACACAATCCACTGTCTGCTGGGCAGGTGAAACTGGAAGCGCTACTGCAACCGCCGCTACTGCTACTACAGAAACTGCTACTGCTGTAGNACCACAACATGCACAGATGTTGCCTTTGTTATAAAATTCTTTTCATCATTCTCAAAACATCCACGTCAGCTCCTTCAAGAGGCTATACTACGCGGCATTTGGTATGTTGTGTCTACCTCACACCTGTGCTTGTACTCTCACGCATAACGAGTGAACTGCACGCACCAATCCACGGGCCCCAGGGAGACGTCGGTCCACGACGCGTCTCGAAACGAAGATTGCTGCTGTCAACACAATCCATTGTCTGCTGGGCAGGCGAAACTGGAAGCGCTGCTGCAACCGCCGCTACTGCTACTACAGAAACTGCTACTGCTGCAGTGGTGGCTACTATTGCAGGTGTCGGTAAGATTTCGGGCTATTCTATGGCCCCGCACGGTTTCTTATCTTTTTTTTTTCTTCTGTACCTCACACCCCCTTTTTCTTTCTTTTCCTCTGCTCACCCCAGGTTTGCCCATCACCCATTTTTGGATTGCCCCCTAGAAAGGGGGCAGGTCAGGATTGGAGGGGGGGAACAAAAAAAGGAAGGGGCGATTTCAGGTCGCCCCCGATCGCTCCTTGCTCGCTTGCTAAAAAAAACGAGCGAGCAAATGAGCAAGTGAGCGAGTGAGAGGGGCAGGACGGGGGAGGGGGTTGCTCCTCTCTCCGTTCGTCGGCTGACGGGGCTGACGGGGCCAAAAAGCCCCTCCGAGGGGCCCCTCGGAGGGGCTCAACGGGGCCCTCCGAGGGCACCCTCGAGAGGAGGGTTCTCGAAGGGCCAACAGGCCCCCTCGGAGGGGCCAATTTATGGGGGCTTGAGGGGGCCTCTCCAAAGGGAATCCTCGGAGAAGGGCTGCGAGGCCCTCTTGCAACAGCAGCTGCAACGGCGGGTGCAGCTGCTGTGGTTGCTGCTACTTCTGCTGCTTCTGCTGCTGCTACTACTGCTGCTACTCTGCGCAACAGCGGCTGCTGCTGCTGCTGCTTGCTGCTGCCACCCCCAATGTTGCTACTGCTTCTGCTGCTGTTGCTATTACTGCTACTCTGCACAGTAGCTGCTGCTCCTGCTTGCTACTATCGTCGCTGATGCTTGCTGTTGTCGCCGCTGCTGCTGGTGCAGGACGCTACTGCTGGTGCCGTCGGTGCTGCACCATGCTCTGTTGCCGACTCTGCTCCAATGGTTGCTGCTGCTATTCCTATGTACTGTTGCTACTATAGCTATTGCTGCACCGACTGACGCACTACTATAACTGCTGTTGCTGCTGCTTCTGCACGGCACAACGGCCGCCGCTATTGCTGCTGCTGCCGCCTATGCAGCTGCTACAAATGCTAGCGCTAGCTGCTGCTCCTGTTGCTATTGCTATTACTGCTTTTGCTGTTTGCAGTGACTCTGCCGCCACGGCTCCTTCTGTGTGGCACCGTAGCTGCTACGACTGCTACATCTACTTCTGCAACTGCTGTTTCCGCCGTAGTCACTAACGCTGCTGACCGCGCCTCACCACCCTTGTGGTGTTCACGTAGAGTCACTTTGCGCTCCCTCATTCTACTGCCGATGTGGCGCCACGTGGCACGTTCTCCCTACGTTTTACCCACTGCTGTTGTTTCTATTGCTCACATGCCCCCCTGTGCTCTGATACCAAATTGGCAATAAACTAGGGCATGCAAGCCCATGCAAAGACGAACATGAGCTCTGTGTGTGAGTGCAATGCAAGACGGGAAAAGTTTGGCTAAGTCTAGAACGCATAACATGAAAGAACAAGGAGAGATTACGAATGAGCCCCCAGCGGACTTATGTAGGGATGTTGACAGCTAGCCGCACCAGGCCCCGTCACCCTTGCTGAATCCAAACGAGCCAGCGGAGAGAACACACTGCATAGAACAGGTAAACAACAAAGGTGGTCTTCTTGAGGCACCGGAACAGCTCTCCAAGTGCCCAGGTCTCAACCACCGAGAAATTACAAGCAGTGTTAGAAACACTCAGAATCAGCATCCATACATCACAGAGGGCTTTCCAAACATCAGAAGCACCATACAACCATCGGGTCTCCTTGTCGCCCTAGTATACTCCACCAGGTGCACGGGTCTCAACCCACCGAGAAAACTCTCCTAGCTCCCGACAAACTGACAGGGCAGCCAGAACACATCAACTGCAACTTGCCGGTGCTGTCGTACATGCTGGAGAAGTCTCTGGACACTTTGGAGGCCTGTCGTGTTGTCACGCTCTCCTCTACCATATACCGCCACCATGGGTATATGGGTAATCCATCGGCATCGGTCGTGACGGGTGGAAGCCACACAAACCAACAGCAATTGCCAATGGGTGGACCACCACATGACAAGGCTCAACCACCACTTGGTTCCACATCAAGATGAGAAGATGCGTGGAAGCTTCCTGTGACATTGCCCTTGACTGGGCGTCAGTGCCTGGTGAGACGGTGACGACAGTCACAAGTCGTGCACACACCAGCAAGGGTCTGGCTAGGAGACACAAGGTGAAGTGTCAGAATGCTTCAATAGCATTTGCAGGGAGAAATGAGAAATGACAGGTCCATTGCATAAGTACCTGCTGTGGCGCAGAGCGGGTGTCGCACGCGGCAGTGCAAGATCTGTCCTAAAACCGGCCCAAAACCACTGTTTTGGCCATAACTCTGTGCACACATGTCAGAAGGCTATGCCGTCTGAACCTAGACGTGCAAAATTGCAAACCGGACGCTACAATTGGTCATATGCATGGATCCGCCATCAAACGTTGGACACACAATGCAAACAGATGCAAATCAGGCCCACAGCCAGTCCACCGATAAAGTCCTGCGTGCTGAAGAAAAACTGTAGGAGGTCCCGGGTAGTGTGCACAGCTCTGGAACAGTAATTGGTCAGCTCCAAGCTGGTAGTCCGCCACCAGATGACGCACTGGTACCACCAGGGTCCGCATCAGGGATCTGCACGAGTATGGACACGAATGAGTGGTCAGAGTAAACTGTATAAGTCAACAGGAACGTCACAAATCACAACACACCCCCACGACACGATGATACGCATGTCCATACACGCGCAGATCCCTGATGCGGACCTTGGTGGTACCGTTGCGTCATCAAGTGGCACACTACCAGCTTGGAGCTGACCGACGACCGTTCTAGAGCTCTAGACGCTACCCGGGACCTCCTACAGTTTTTCTACAGCACGCAAGACTTTATGGGTGAACTCGCCGTGGGCCTGATTTGCATGTTTTTGCACTTTGTTTCCACCATTTGATGCCGGATTCATGCATGTGGCCAGCCGTAGCGTCTGGTTTGCGATTGTGCACATTTAGGTTTAGACGACATAGCGTTCTGACATGTGTGCGTAGAGTTGCGGCCAAAACAGTGGTTTTGGGCCGGTTTGAGGACAGACCTTGCACTACCGCGTGCGACACCCGCCATGCGCCGCGGCTGGTACTTATGCCATGCACCTGTCATTTTTCCTTTCTCTCTACAAATGCTCTTGAAGCATTCGAACACTTTGCTTTGTGTCTCCTAGTCAGACCGTTGCTGGTGTGTGCATGACTTGTGACTGTCGTCACCGTCTAACCAAGCACTGACGCCCAGTCAGCGGCTCTGTTGCTAGGAAGCTTCCACGCATCTTGTCATGGTATCAAAGCGCTCTTACCGTAGCTCTCCCCAGTTGCGCTTGTGCCTATTCCTGAGCCTGAGGTGCGCTCCTTGAGCCGAGGTTACTCCCGTGAGCCTGGCGGTAGTCTTCGATCGTTGGACTCCGAACTTAGCGAGTGTCTGGTCCTGCACCCAGGCGCTCCACTCGCAGTATCGCGAGTGGCGATCCCAGAAAAAAGGCCCTAGGCCTGAGAGTCCGCACTGAGCACACAGAGGTATACCCAGCGTATCCCATAGGGCACGATCTCGTCACTCGCGACTTTCACATCGCTTGTGATACAGCAGCCGATATTGTGGTCGTCAGACCTAGCACCGAGGCGTGCGCTCTTGCCACGCAGAGCTCTCCCTCTTTGGCGCCTGACCCGGGCATACTGAGGGAAGCTCTCTCATCACAGGATGTTGACGCTTGGCGTGCTGCGTGCAAGGATGAGCTTTGTGCCATCCGAGAGCACGGAATTTATGAGCTAGTCAACCTTCCGCCTGGGAGAAAGGCTATTCAGGTCAAGTGGGTCTTTCGCAAGAAAATGAAGCCAGATGGCTCGCTGGAACGCCACAAGGCTTGCTTGGTCGTCAAGGGGTGCTCTCAGATTGAGGGCATTGATTGCACTGACATCTTTGCCCCTGTCGGCCGCATGACCTGAGCTCAAGCTCTGTTCGATGTAGTGCCTCAGCATGACTTGGAACTACACCAGATGGCTGTGAACAATGTGTTCCTCCATGGCTCTCTAGATGAGGAGATCTACGTGGCTCAGCCACCTGGCTTTGGGGACGGTGACAAGGTCTGGCGCTTGTGCAATTCATTATTCGGCCTCAAATAGTCTCCCCGATGTTGGAACCAGGAGATCACTGGCACCCTGACTCGTGCGGTATATGTACAGAGCAAGGCAGATCCCTCTCTCTTCATCCAACAGACGCCCGAGCGGTTCACCCCCATCCTGGTCTATGTCAACGACCTTCTGATCGCGTCTCCTTCACTGGAGGCCGTGAAGGAGGCCAAGGCTGTCCTCTAGAATTCCTATAGGATGAAGGACCTTGGTCCTGTAGCAGTGTTCCTTGGCATGGAGATCATGCGAGACCGCAAACATCATACTCTACTACTGCATCTGGCCCGATACGCACGTGTTGTGGGGGAGCGCTTCAGCGGCCTCCTTGACGCACGTCCAGTCCACCGATAAAGTCCTGCGTGCTGCAAAAAAACTGTAGGAGGTCCCGGGTAGCGTCCAGAGCTCTAGAACAGTCGTCAGTCAGCTCCAAGCTGGTAGTCCGCCACCAGATGACGCATCGGTACCACCAGGGTCCGTATCAGGGATCTGCATGTGTATGGACATGCGTAGCATCGGGTCATGGGGGAGTGTTGTGATTTGTGACGTTCCTGTTGACATGTACAGTTTACTGTGACCACTCGGCCGTGTCCATACTCGTGCAGATCCCTGATGTGGACCCTGGTGGTACTGATGCATCATCTGGTGACGGACTACCAACTTGGAGCTGACCGACAACCGTTCCAGAGCTCTGGGCGCTACCCGGGACCTCTTGCAGTTTTTCTTCAGCACTCATGACTTTATCGGTGGACTGGCTGTGGCCTTGATTTGCATGTTTTTGCATTGTGTGTCCACCGGTTGATGCCGGATGCATGCATGTGACCAGTCGTAGCGTCCGGTTTCCTTTCTGTACGTGCTTGCATACGCATGGGACTCTCTGTGGAGCACACTGCCTAGTTTGCGACTGTGACTGCTATTGACACTCGTAACGTAACTCTTCGTGCCTTTGTTGTGGATGACCTATATTGTGTCTCCCGGACTTGTTGTCCTTGCTCTCCCTCCCCTTCATCTCGTATTTTTTTCATTGGTGTCCTGTCTCCTGAGCACCAGTGATTGCTTCATCGCCGTCTGTGTCATGTGGGCTTCGACACTATGTCGAAGCTCATTAGGACACAGCCCGCTCTCGGTCTTGATGCGGCTTCTTTTGAGAAGCCGCCCGAGACCGACTGCCTCTTGTGTGCCCAGGGTAAAATGCATCACTGCACTTATCCTGACTCCCGCTCTCACGCCCTTCGCCCTCTCGAGTTAGTCCATTCGGACCTCCTTGGTCCCCTTCCTGTCGAGTCTTTGTCCGATCGGGGTCGATACGTCCTGACCCTGACTGATGACTTCACCCCAATGCGATGGGTCTACAGCCTATGCCAAAAGAGTGACGCCGCTCTCGCGGTCTGCCTTTGGCTAGGGATGGCTGAGCGTCAATCCCGCCACACGCTGCAAACATACCGCTCGGATTCTGGTGGCGAGTTTCTAGGTGAGGTGGATAGATTCTTTGTTGAGCACGGGAGTTTTTACCAAGTCTGCACTCCTGCTACTCCTCAACAAAACGGTGTTTCTATGCGTTGGAACCGCACCATGGAGGATGCGGTTCGCGCTATGCGGTCTGAGTGCGGTCTCCCAGAGTCCTTCGCTTTTGAGGGCTTTGCCTACATGACTTCGGTCTGGAACCGCCTCCCACACGGTCCCCTTCTGGACAACGTCACACCGTATGAGATTTGGTTCGGTCACCGTGCGGACCTCTGCCTCGCTCGCGTCTAGGGATCCTTGGCTTTTTTGTGGTACACGCAAGACCAGCAGGGGTCCAAGGACTCACCGCGGGGCCGCTTTTCTGCCTTTTTTGGCATCTCCCGGCGGTCGAAGGCCTGCCGCTTTTGGGACCCTACTCGTTGTTACATTGTTGAGTCCCGTGACGCGCTCTTCTTTGAGTCCCTCACCTACCGTGATCTGACATCGATTACATTGCTGATTGTCACACACATTCCTACGTGTAAGGTCTCTCGCCGGATGGGGGTGTCTGCGCCTGCGAGCACCCCTCGCCAGGCTGATGTGTCCGTTCGAGCTCCCTCCACTTCGCGGTCTCCGGCTCTTGATGACCTAGTGATCATCGTTGTCAGCCTAGAGACCTTTCCAACACCGCCGGCTTCTACCCACATACCATCGCATCCCTCAGGCTCCCATGATCCTACACCTGTGCATACTCCTGTGACTATACCTGTGTCCGCCGGCACTCCTGCCTCTGTGCATGGCGCTGCCTCACCTACTCCTACTGTCAGCTTGATTCTCGTGTCTCCCACACCCGCATCTCCTCGCACGACATCACCAGCTCTCTTGCCTCAGCCCTCCCTAGTTGTGCTTGTGCCTGTTCCTGAGCATGAGGTGCGCCCCTCGAGTCCAGGTTACTCCCATGAGCCTGGAGGTCGTCTTCGACCGTTGGATTCCAGAGCTCAGCGAGGGTCTGGTTCTACACCCATGCGCTCCACTCGCATTATCGCGAGTGGTGATCCCGGCACAAAGGCTCTAGGCTTGAGTGTCCGCACTGAGCACACAGAGGTACACCGGGCGTGTCCCGTAGGGCACGATCTCGTCACTTGCAAGTTTCACATCGCTTGTAATGCAGCAGCCGATCTTGTGGTTGTCAGACCTAGCACCGAGGCGTGCGCTCTTGCCATGCAGAGCTCTCCCTCTTTGGCGCCTGACCCGGGTACACTGAGGGAAGCTCTCTCATCACAAGATTATGACTCTTGGCGTGCTGCCTACGAGGATGAGCTTCGCTTCATCCGAGAGCACGGAGTTTATGAGCTAGTGGACCTTCCACCTGGGAGGAAGGCTATTCAGGTCAAGTGGGTCTTTTGCAAGAAGTTGAAGCCAAATGGCTCGCTGGAACGCCAAAAGGCTCGCTTGGTCGTCAAGGGGTGCTCTCAGATTGAGGGCATTGATTACACTGACACCTTTGCCCCTATCGGCCGCATGACCTCAACGCGAGCTCTGTTGAGTGTAGTGGCTCAGCATGACTGGGAACTACACCAGATGGATGTGAACAATGTGTTCCTCCATGGCTCTCTGGAGGAAGAGATCTATGTGGCTCAGCCACCCTGCTTTGAGGACGATGACAAGGTCTGGCGCTTGCGCAAGTCCTTGTACGGCCTCAAGCTGTCTCTTCGGTGTTGGAATGAGGAGATGACTGGCACGCTGACTCGTGCGGGATATGTACACAGCGAGGCAGATCCCCCTCTCTTTATCTGACAAACGCCTAAGCGGTTCAGCGCCAACCTAGTCTATGTCGACGACCTACTGATCGCGTCTCCTTCACTGGAGGCCGTGAAGGAGGCCAAGGTTGTCCTCCAGAGTGCCTACACGATGAAGGACCTTGGTCCTACCGCAATGTTCCTTGGCATGGAGATCGTGCGGGATCGCAGACGTCGTGCTTGTTGGTTTGTGTTGCTTCCACCCGTCACTAGCGATGACGCGGTGATTATCCGTCTACCCAGTATTAGTGATATGGAACGGCGTTACCGGAGAGCATGACGACCTGATCCATGGTGCTGATGCAACTGGCGCCAGGGCACTAACGAGTGGTGGCTCCGTGCACTACCAACTGACAGACAGCTCCCACGACATTCTGGGTGCTTGTCGGGGTCCTTTCTAGATTTTCTATAGACGCTAGAGATTTCTCGGTGGACTGGCTCTCGATCCCGATTTTCATGTTTTGCATGGTCTGACCAACAATTGATGCCGGACTTATGCGTGTGACCAGTTGTAGCGCCCGGCTCAAGATTCTGCATCTCTAGGCTCAGACGGTGGTGCGTTCGGATACCTGTGCGCACGTTTATGGCCAAAACAGTGATTTTAGGCCAGTTTTTGGACAAACTGACACTGCGCGTGTGTCAGTTACCGTGAGCTGTTGCATGTATTTATGTTGTGTTCTTGTCAGTTGTCATCTCTCTCTGCAAATATATTCAGATTTGAGCTTCTTGACAATCTGTGCGTGTCCCTACCTGGACCCTTGCAGTTTTTGCCTCTGACTTGTGACCGTTGTCACACGCTGACCTAGCGCTGACGCCTAGTGTCCCGGCAAGTGGTTAGGAAGGTTCCTAGAAGCTTCTCTTGGTACCAGAGCAGGCGAGCCACAGCTCGTGCTGGTGCACAGTAGAGACAAGACAGCAGTAGCAGCAGTGAGTGGTAGCAACAGTAGCCACCCACATAAGCCACACATGCAAGTCCTGGGAGGACCCATCACAGGTACGTTGCAGCAGAGGCAACGGCGGCACAGCATGCAACATCGGTAATGGCAGCGACCGTTTGAGCCACGTGTAACAGCAGCAACCACCGGCGGCATCACCCATAGCAGCCAGGGAGGCAGCAGCAGCCGCAGCCACTACAGCCAATGCGACAGCAGCAATCACAGCCTCGCAGTTTAGCCGTCCCGCAACCGCGACAGTAGCCATGCGACTGCTCACCAGCAGCTGTGCAGCGGAAGCAGGGCAGCACAGCAGCAGGGCACCGCAGCAACAGCGTGCAAGTAGCTGCTACACAGCAGCCTCGCAGTAGCAACAGCAGCAGCAGCCGCGCGGCTGATCACCAGCAGCCGTGCAGCAGCAGGAGGGCAGCGCAGCAGCAGCATGCCAGTAGTTGCTGCGTAGCAGCCTAGTAGCAGCGTGCAATAGCAGCGCGTAGCAGCAGTGCCCAGCACCGCCTTGCAGCAGCCATGGTAGTTATAGTAGTAGCAGTACCGCGCGGTAGCAGCAGCGGTAGCGGCGAACAGCTGCAGTGTACAGTAGCAGCTACACACGCGCATAGCAGTAGTAGCAGCAACACGCGCAACAGGGGCAGCCAAGGCGGCAGCAGCACCTGTTGCTGCCCCCATTGCTCCAACAGGAAGCTGCTTTGCAGCTTCTTGCGGCGAGCTTGCGCCGCGCTCGCAGCGAGTTCGCGGCGAGCTCGTAGCAAGCTCGCGGCGAGCTCGCGGTGATCGGCGAGCCTGCCGATCGGCGAGCTCGTCCGATCGACGAGCTTGCCGCGAGGGTTGAGCCAGGCAACCAAAAGAAAAAGAAAAAAGGGGAGTGAAGAAAAACAAAAAGAAAAAAAAGAGAAAAAAACTGGGTGCACCCACACGTTGGTGCACTAACTCGACGCCGACAAACGACGGCAACCGCAACAGCAACAACGGCCGCGTGAAAACGCGGTAATAACAGCAGCGGCGAAGGTGGTCGGAGGCCACAGTCGTCGGCTGACGACGGCAACCGAAGCAACAGCAGCACCGAAGGCGACTTGAGGTCGCACGGCAGCCACGCGATAGACGTGTAGTAGTCGGACATCAACGTACCACCAGCGTGGTGGTGGCCGTCCTCGTGACCGTGTCACAGCACATTTGAGACATTGTGCTTTGATCGTCCGGTTCCCCCTGTGGCCTTGTGCCAGCGGGAGCGATTGTCTTATATACTCACCCACGTTAGGCTCCTAAGATGAGCATACCGGCATGGCAAGGGGCGCAGCCTGCGCCTTGGCTGGCACCGGCATTGCAGGTGTCGCAGGCGCCACGAGCGCAGTGGCAGTTGCAGCCATGGCACACGCCCCAGGCGTCTAACAGCTTTGCCTCCTACATTTGCGGCGACCGACACCATGGCTGGCGCCAGTGTCGCCAGCGCCCTGCTGAGTGGCGACCTCCCTAGTTATGGTCCTGCCCTACTCCACTATCCGACGCAGAGACATCAGCTCATACCGTCGCACCCCTCGGTGGAGCTATGGCGGTGTTGTATGCCGAGCTCCAGGGTCTTAAGCGCATGGTGCTCACAGACCATGTGGTCTCTGAGCAGGTCGTTGCCACCGTGCCGCTTCAGACACTCCTATCTTCCTCCTCGCCATCCTCACCTCCATCGGTGTCATCACCTGACCATGCCACACCTCCCGACCTTAGCTCCACCTCTGATGCCCTCCGCTTTGTCTTGGAGTCAGTTGGAGTAATCCCGACCGTTGACCCCTCCGCTTCCGTGCTAGTCCCTTAAGCTCCGCGTCGTCGTGCTCGCACTCGGCATGCGAGGCAGGGGACGGCACGTTTGGCGAGACGTGCCTAGGAGGCAGCAGCAGTCGCAATAGTGGCAGACGTCAGCACGAAGATGACTCTCTTGTCCCCAGTCGTAGGGTTGGTGCAGCATCCCTTCGTAGCTTCTACCGGTGCGTTGGTCGAGGGGGGGATGGAGTGTCCGCTGACGACCACCGGAGAGTGCAGCAGGGATGCGACAGACGGTGCTTCACGAAAGGACGCTCTCAGTGAGGACAAGACATCTGAGTAGTGGTCCGACGTGGAGTCGGAGGCGGACGAGTGGTCCGACGCGGATTTGGAGGCAGACATAGAGATGGGGATGGAGATGGAGATTACAGTTGACGTAGCAGAGACCACGACCACAAAGGCATGTGTGGCAGCAGCAGTGGATGGGGCAGTAGTAGCAGTGGCAATGACAACGGCCACATGTGCAGCAGACGTCCAGGCTGTGGGTGTGTGGGCAGCCATCGATGTCGTGACAGTAGCAGCAGTTGTAGTCATTGCTGTTGAAAGGACGCCAGGACTGGACGTGCTTGTTGGTGAAGACACCACGATGGCCGTCGCTCCTATAGAAGCTGGCACAGCCTACGTAGGGGTAGATGCTCCCTCAGCCACAGCATCAGCTATTTCAGATACACATGCGGAGGCGGTACCCGGAGAGGCAAGAGACGTCAAGGTTGCCAGCACTTCTGCTATGGCCAGTGCCATTGCGGTAGCTGTCTGTGGAGGCGCAACCGACGCGGAGGACGAAGCTCGAGTAGTAGCTGATGCACCAGCAGCCAAGCAGGCCCCTGCGCTCGAGCATTTACACTTTGCGCTTTGCAACCACGAGGATGCAGTCACACGTGCGGACAGGCATCTACAGGTGCTCATGCTTGAGCTACGTGCAGCGAGCACACGTTGGAGCATCACAGACGCTGCGGGTCGTCAGTTAGCGGTAGTAGACGTCGAGGATGTGAACGCGCGCCTCGAGGCTCCTGAGTGGACGTTCCACGGTGCACTGTGGAGACGGTCGGACTTGCGTTGACAGTTGGAGGAGGTGATATCAATGGATGCTTCAGCAGCGACGGCCCGTGCAGGAGCAGCTGCTACCATGGCCCACACTGTTGAGAACGGAATGGCGGTTGTGCCCACGGCATCAGCTAAGCCTACAACAGTCACCCCTACAGGCGCATCTACCGTGGAGGATGCAGAGCGAGTTGCAGACCTCCGGCTCATGGCTGCCCTGACCGGCATTGGTGACACCATGACGGTTCCAGCCGACGACACACCTACACACGTCCGAGCTACAATTCTCGTACCCGAGCGACTGAGCTCCGCGATCGATGAGCAGGAGGTAGATGTGGCTCGAGCAGAGGCGCACATGCAGGGTCTCATGGCCGAGCTTTGGGAGGCAAGCAGCCGTTGTTACACTACGGATGTTCCAGCACGGTAGGCTGCCGAGGAGTGCGTGGAGGATGTGCACTTGCGTCTCGAGGCAGCTGAGAGGTCTTTACAGGATGCACATCGGAGACGGGCGGACGTTCAGCGGCAGGTGGACAATTGGTTGCGCACCAGTGGTTGGGAGGAGCCCCGGGACACTGTACGGGCTCCCGATGACAGCGACAATGCAGCAAAGGTAGATTCACCAACGGATGCCGACGTCCGACCAGGAGTCCACGGCCGAGTGACAGGTGTGCCAACAGCAGCCAGTGCCTCTATAGTAGCACCTCTTGCAAATGCAGACGCTGCAGATGCCGACACGTTGTCTGGTGTCGACGTTCTGCTAGCAGCTGGTGGCCAGGCGACAGATGATTCGACGGCTGACCTACGCGATGAGGCGGCGAGGCCACAGGAGGCCGTGGCTCGTGCCGACGCGCACGCGATTGAGGTCCACCGTCATGTTCGTTCCGCGACTGCCCGCCTACATGGCGCAGATGCAGTCGCCCGGCCGACAGCTACAACAGAGCTCGACGAGCTGTACACGCATCTCGACGCTGTAGAGTCTGCATGGCGGTGTGCAGCTCAACAGCTAGCAGGCATATAGCAGGTGATGCAATTAGAGGAGGCCCTCAACGCTACACCAGTCACAGCACCAGGTGACGACAGCACTGACGACCACGACAGCGACGACGACGTCAGAGACGATGACGACATCGACGACGACGCTCCGGTGTGAGGCTATGTGGGAACACATCGGACCAGCAACATTGTCACCCTTACTATTGTTTTGCAGGGGTGTGTGGCCATGGGGGAGCCAGCCTCTGGAGCACAGGGGGGGGTGTAGGTGTGTGGGCTTTGGCCTCACACCCTTCGGAGGACAGCGTGACTAGTTTGTGTCTGGCACGTTGCTCCGGTTGAGGTTATGCTGGTCGAGACCCGTGCACCAGGTGACTTGTACCAGTGTGACGTGGCGACCCATTGCCTCCATGTGGTATGTATGTTCCATGCATGCGAGCAGGTGTGGTCGAGACCCGGACCCCGGAGACATGTTCTGAGGGTGATGAGGAGACCTTGTTGCTTTGCACCTCTCGTGTGATGATTGGCACATGTGTGTGTGGATTATGTGTTTCACGGTCGAGACCCGGGCACTTGGTGAGCTACGCCACTGTCTCGAGGAGACCTTGTATTATGGTTGGTGTTTACGACGGACAGAGAGTGTAGCACCTCGCTTGTCATTGCGGTGATGGCTGTGTCATCCAGGGGGAGTTGTGGTTTGTTTGGCTTCCACCCGTCACTAGCGATGACGCGGTGATTATCCATATACCCAGTACTAGTGATATGGAACGGCGTTATCGGAGGGCATGGCGACATGATCCGTGGTGCGGACGCAGCTGGCGCCAGGGTACCGAGTGGTGGCTCCGTGCACTACCAGCTGCCAGACAGCTGCCACGACATTCCGGGTGCTTGTCGGGGTCCTTTCTGGATTTTCTACAGACTGTAGAGTTTTCTCAGTGGACTGGCTCTCGAGCCCGATTTGCATGTTTTGCATTGTCTATCCACCGATTGATGCCGGACTTGTGCGTGTGACCAATTGTAGCGTGTGGCTCAAGATTTTGCATCTCTAGGCTCAGACGGTGGTGCGTTCGGATACCTGTGCGCAGGTTTATGGCCAAAACATTGATTTTATGCCAGTTTTAGGACAAGTTGACATTGCGTGTACCACTTGCCGTGAGCCGCAGCAGGTATTCATGTTGTGTTCTTGTCATTTGTCATCTCTCTCTGCGATTGTATTCAGATTTGAGCTTATTGACACTCTGTGCGTGTCCCTACCCAGACCCTTGCAGTTTTTGCCTCTGACTTGTGACCGTTGTCACACGCTGACCTAGCGCTGACGCCTAGTGTCGCGGCAAGTGGTTAGGAAGGTTCCTAGAAGCTTCTCTGTACTCTACTACTGCATCAGGCCCGATACGCACGGGTTGTGCGGGAGCGCTTCAGCCGCCTCCTATATGGGTTATCCATCGGCATCGGTCGTGAGGGGTGGAAGCCACACAAACCAACAGACGGGGACAACTGACAAGAACACAACATGAATACTATTGGGTGGACCACCACATGACGAGGCTCCACCACCACTTGGTTCCGCATCAAGGATGTGCATGAGCATGGACATGGCCGAGTGGTCACAAGGAGCTACACAAACAGACGGGGACAACTCGCAGCACAAGAAAGGGAGCAAACCACTTAAAACTATGAGCCATCCGAAACTGAACAGATCTGAAGTCTACAGTTGTCTAAGTTATCCCCCATTCAACATTGTCACCTCACCACTTCGATTTTCACTCTCATGCAAGTCCTACTTTTCGCCATGAAGCACAAGCTCTAGTCGACACCATGGCCCTCCCTCTAGGTCATCTCAATTCTCCAACATCACAGTCTTTTTGTATTAGTGGGTCGCGCTGTCTTAATTTTGATTCCTTCAAAGAACGTCCCGCACGCGAATCATTCCAACAGATAGTTTTGCAACCTCCATCGTCCATCAGGTACCGGTCTGGCCAAAATGGGACGATCAATGTTCATGCACAAAAGAGAACGTATCCAGGCGATAATGGCTTGCACAAAGCAGATCCCCATGCTCTGACTTGATACAATGCTATCCTTTCCATGGATGTTGACCCGGCGACAACATCCTAGTCACACCGAGGCAAACTGTGTTATGAAACACAAGCCCTCAAGGAGTTTGTCTACTCATGGCGGACAGAATTGTCTTCACGAGGTCGTTGACCTTAAAAGGCTTCGTGGCGTAGTCGTCCATGCCCACAGCCATGCACTGCTCTCTGTACCCTGCCATGGCATGCGCTGTCAGGCCCACAACCGGCATCCGCTGCTGCCCTGTTGTCTGTTCCAGCTGTCGAATCGCCTTGGTCGCCTCAAGGCCATCCATGACTGGCATCTGCATGGAAAGAGGTGGACGGAAGGGGATGCTCGCTTGAGGTTATGCTGGGGGTTTCCACATCTCGCCCAAAGAGAGAGAGAGGTAATGCCTGTCCTGCAGTCAGTCCCTTCTTCAGGGTGCGATGCGTGACGTGCATGTGCTCATGCGACGAAACGGCGGAATAGCCAATCTATCCACTGATAATTGCACCTTCACACCTGGATGTCCATGAGCATCATGTCAAACTCTCACATGGATGCCCATGAGCACCATGTCAAACGCTCACCTGGATGTCCATGAGCACCACGTCAAATGCACTCCTCCGCTCCCTCACAGCATCCAGAGCCAGCTTGCCATTTGCCGCCACCTCCACCACAGCCCCCTGCTTCTTCAGAGCATGGCATGCCACACGCTGATTCACCAGGTTGTCCTCCGCCAACAGGATACGGACACCTGTAAGTGGCAGGGGAGCTCCTACCTGTCCAGATCTTGCCGCCCCTGTCGCAGCAGCAGCAGAAGCTGCAGAAGGGGCAGCAGCAGCAGCAGCAGTAGCAGCAGCAGCAGCAGCAGCAGCAGCAGCAGCAGCAGCAGCAGCAGCAACTGGCGTGACGCTTTTGGGTGCTGCTGCAGCAGCAGGAGGAGGTGCACCGGTGGCTGCAGCAGCAGACGCTGCTGGGGTAGCATAAGCTAGTGGAGCAGAAGCAGACGTTGTAGCGGCAGCCACTGCCGGCCTTGCAGGCTGCAGTGATGGGCTTCGATGACTGGACGTGACAGCAGGAGTTGTTCCCGCGACAGGAGTTGTTCTCGCAGCAAAAGCTGCTCCAGCAGTAGTAGATGATGAGAACATGGCACCAGCAGAGGTCGCTGAGTGAGAGGGAAGCCTGTCTCGTGCCTCAGACCGTGACACTGCTTCTGACCTTGCTGCTGCTTCTGACCGTGCTGCTGCTTCCGACCATGCTGCTGCTTCTAACCGTGCACCAACAGCAGAAGTGGCTGCTTTCACCTCACACTTGCTCGCCTCATCAGCATGTGGGACTTGTTGCAGTTCATCTCCACCCTGACGAAGTTGCTGCTGCTGCTGTTGCTGCTTCAGCTGCCTTGAACCGGCCGGATGTGCAAGGCCACCGCCGAGAGACAGGACTGGTCCATGTTGGGACCTCCTCTCCACATCTCCTGCTTGCATACTCCTAGAAACAACCACATTCTTCAACTCGTCCTCCATCCTCCATCGTCCTGCCGATGTCAGCCTCCCCGACTCGCTTCCTCTCAGTTTGATTTCCCTCCTGAATTCCTCCTCCTCCTGGCTCGCTCTACTTCTTCTGGGAGAGCTTCCCTCCACAATCTGAACGGGGCTGAGGGGCAGTGGTCCATCTCCCAGACCCAGCCTTTCTCTCAGGACAGCTGCTGCAGAGCCAGATGCAGAGAAAGGAGGCATCTGCAAGAGAAGAAGAGGTGAGGAGCTCAGATTCAGGAGGTCAGAATATTGGGATGAGGCTTCGCTAGGACTCTGATCATCATCCACCCTCGGGTGTGATGAACTCGCCGTCGATGCCACCCCAAACCCTTCTGCTGCACCAGCTTGTAGTGCTCCTCTGCCTCCTGCAGCTGCAACAGCTGCTGCTGCTCCACCTGCAGCTGCAAGCGCTGCTGCTGCTGCTGCGCCTGGGCCTGCCACTGTCCTTGTCGCTGCCCCAACTGCTGCTTCTGCGTCTGCTGTTGCAGTCTTACCTGGATCTGGGCCTCTGGTAACTTCCAGAAAAAGCAAGTCAGCAGCAGAAGCCGCTGACCCTGATGCTGCAGTTGCTGCCGCATCAGACCCAAATGCAGCAGGAGGGCGCAGCAGAGGCGGGGACGGAGAACGCGACCGCACTGAAGAAGGAGGAAGAGGAGGGGAACGTGGTCGTGCGCCGTTTGGAGAGGAGGCGGCCTTTGGCAACGGCGGGGATTTTGGCCGCAGAGGACCCGGTGCTGGTAGTGGCGTTGGGCTCTTGGGCTGCCGGGGGCTGGTGTGGGGTGAGGCCGGGGGACGGCCGGGTTTCGCTCTTGCCCTCGGACTCGACCTTGTCCCTGCTCGAGAAAGCAAGCCTTCCATTGCTGCTGCTGCTGCTGCTGCTGCTGCTGCTGCTTCTGTTGCTGCTGCCGATGCCAATGTCGCTGCGCCTGCCGATGCAACTCGTGGCGACAATGACTCCAATGCTGGACCAAGAAGTACCTTCGTTGCAACAGTATTTGCTACTGCTTCAGTCATTGGTGCTTCACTTGAGCTTACTTCTGCAACAGCAGCAGAGCCGGCAGGTCTATGCTGCTGCTGCTGCTGCTCCATCCCACTGAGAGGAGGGTCTGACCCAGAGAGATAGAGTGGCAGTCCAAGAGGAGGAAGGGCTCCTGCACGCACCTCCCTATGCAAACCCACAACTTGGCTCGCTTCTGCGCTGCCCCTCATCTTTCCACTAGCTTCCAGAGACCCTCCTGCTGCTGCTGCTGCTGCTGCTGCTGGTGCTGCCGCCGTTGCTGCAGCAGCATCAAAGCCTGCTGCACTGATGTAGGCTGCCACCCGCAGCTGCTTGTCCCCAGCATTCTCACCAACGAGCCCATCGGCCGAGTGGTTCCGAAGGAGGGGCACAGGCAGCAGTCTCTCTGAATCAATCGATGTGTGAGAGGACCGAGAACGCTGCAGCTGCGCTTGCTGCTGCTGCTGGTGCTGCGGTCGAGTCGTCCCTTGGAGCAGCAGCAACTGGCGATCAGACAGCGAGAGAGGAAGCGTACTGGGTGGTTTTGTTGAATCCAGCTCTTGCTGTTGTTCTTGATGGTGCTGTTGCTGCTGCTGCTGCTGCTGCTGCTGCTGCTGCTCATGCTGCTGCTGGAAACAATCCTGAGCCTGCAGGAAAGGGTGAGGCGGCCCGCGCTGCTGCTCATTCTGCTCGTGCCGGTTATGCATGTGGTAACGATGTTGTTGATGTTGATGTTGATGTTGATGTTGATGTTGATGTTGATGTTGATGTTGAGGTTGCTTTACAGAAGAATGATGACGTATCTCATGCACGTCTGAGAAAACAGGCTGTTGCTGCTGCTGCTGCTGATAGCTCTGCTGTAGACGGCTGAGTGGAGCAGCGTATCTGCTGCTTTGGATGCTGTGCACGCGGCTGCGCAGCAGGCCAAGTCGGTGCTCTTCCCTCTCTGCAGGGGAAAGCCAATTCGCTTGCTGGGATTGGCTGAAATTTCCTGACCCTCCACCCTGCAGTTGTGCTGCTGATGGCCCTCCAATGCCGTAGACGAAAGGGTTGACGACAGGCCACTGCTGCTGCTGCTGCTGCTGCCTCTGCAGCTGAAACCAAGAGTTTGTGACTGCTGGTTCGACCATCGGCTGGGAGGAAAGCAGCCCATGGAGCACATACTCCGGTTCAGAGCGTCGGTGTTCAAGTCTCGGTGAGAACGACGGTGGCTTGGTGTCGGCGAAACTAGGGAGCACTCTCCTCGCGCCCGACGAAGTAGACGAATCAAGGAACAAGAACGGATTCCCAGTCTCCACAGAGGCGGACTGGCTGGTGGGGATGATCATCCGTGGACCCCATCCGTTGCCAACGGTTAAGGCCAGGTTCGGTGAACCCAGGAGGGTGCCTGAGCCCGTGCTGAGAAGGCTGGAGGATGGACGGGGCGGGGGACCGACAGCATAGAAAGCTGCTCCTGTCCCTTCTGTCCCTGTCCCTGTCGCTACTGCTGCTGCAGCTGCCGTCCCTGCTGCCCCCGTCCCTGTCGCTGCTGCTGCTGCTGCTGCTGCTGCTGATGCTGCTGCTGCTGCAGGTGCTGTTCCTGCTGTGTCTCGTCCTCTTCCTGTCGGTACGGCTCCTTGCGCAGCCGGTGCCATCTGCTCCCCAGCCTTTCCCTCTTCTCCACGTCCCTCCAACATCGCTGCAGACCAAGAGGATGCGGAAAGCAGCGACGACGCCGAAGACACAGTGCGACCCGGTCCCCCGGTCATTCCAGGAGGCCCTTCTGGGCTGTTCCAGCCTGCACCACCGCCCGGGAGG
>SZWC01008656.1:5704-46992 GCA_023375785.1 Penium margaritaceum
AGGGGGAGGGGGAGGGGGAGAGGGAGAGGGAGAGGGAGAGGAGAGGAAGGGAGTGGGAGCGAGAGGAGGACAGAGAGAGTCAGAGATATACAATGCTATTTTTCATGCATTCTTACAAAACTGTGATACAAAACTTCTCTCCCAAGCTCTACAAAGCCAGCAAACATCACCGAGCTGCGTAGAAAAACCCGAGACACTCAGAAAAAAAAGGATGAGCACGTGGCTCGCCTTTCCTCACGTCGGAACGTCCACTCAACAGACCACTCTTTTCCTTTCAAGCACGCGCCAATGGCAGTGGAAAGCAAGGCCCACTGGTATCTGACACCAAACAGGCCTGCCGGCCAATAGGGACGCTCCTTGCAAAGGCTGGACGGTGAGTGCGCTGTGGCAGCGTCAGCTGCGCAAGAAAGCTCGTGTTGTGCGCGTCGGTTGCCCCTGTAGAGACTGGGAGACGGAGGCGGGGGGGGGGGGAGGTAGCAGCGGGGCCTGTTGGAGCTGGGCTTGCCGTGTGGGGGATGCCGGCCGTGGTCCGAGGCAGCCAGTGGTCAAACCTCTTCGGGTGCCGATGGAAGAGAGGGGTTGGGAGCGAGCCAGGATGGACGGCAGAGGCGAACGCCAGCGAGTGGGAGCAGAGCTGCCACAAGGTGCAGGCTATACCGCCCTGTCAGCGCCACGGCAACACCATGTAGGCAGCGTGGCAATGCTCTGTCAAAACTGGGGCACCGCAGCATCAGCCACGGAGGGATGGGGCCGGCATCTGGTCGTCAAAGGCGGGCCAGTCACCGCACCTCATGGCTGCCAACCAGGCCGCCTCTTCGCCTTGCTCGCTGCACAGCCTTCCGTTGCTGCCCCTGTTGCTGCTGCTGCTGCTGCTGCTGCTGCTGCTGCTGCTTCTGGTCCTGCCAGAGGCAGACAATGATGAATGGAAGATGGGGGTGGCGGCTGGCTGCGGCAGCGGCAGGCTGGCACGGCGAAGGCCCTCTCCTCGCCGCACAGCGTACGAGCGCTGGAGAGGCGGAGGGCTCACGTCGCGGTGGCCGTTTCTGCTGCTGCTGCTGCTGCTGCTGGCAGCCCCGTGCAAGCCGCGGTCGTGGCCGGGCAAACCCTGGCACGTGTCGTGCATGGCGTCATGGGAGGTCGCGGTCTGCTCCCATCGAGACGCGCCGCAGCCATCGCGGTGGACGAGGCGGTGCTGCACCACCAGGTGCAAGTCACCGTGGACAAGGGGAAAAGGCGGGACACAAGCCGGCGAGTCGTGCCAGCAGCTATCGCTGCTGCCGCTGCCGCTGGCGCCAGCGCGAGCGCTCGGGAGGCTGTTCCAACGCGCCGCATCCCCGAGCGGTGGCGACAGAGCGTGCGGGCTGGAGGAACAGGGGTGCTGATGCGTGGACGCGCGGTGCAGGAGCCTCAGCTGCTTGATGCCGAGCGCACGGCGGCCGTGGCCCGGAGAGTCGCTGCCATTGCTCCTGTCGGGAGCTAACCCCGCCTCTGCCTCAGAGTCCAGAGCGAGGCTACGAGCGGTAGTCAGTTTGCTCCGGAGAGCAGCCATCGAGAACAGCTTCGGAGGGGGTGGAGGGAGGTGGACAGGGAGGGGAGATAGCGGGTGGATTGGGTTGACCCGAGAGAGAGATAGATGGCGAATGAGATCGAATGGCCGATGAGATTGTTGCAGCCGATTCTGATCCTACTTTCTGTGGATGCATTTCAACCACCAAGCAACATTGGCAGGTGAAACATCCAGGCGGATCGCAAAAGCAGCTCCACGCCGATTTCACGGATCTGATCCGATGAAAGTGAAAAGTCTTCACACCTCATATCCCCATTTCTCGATTCACACATTCTCGTCAAGGCCCTTCATGTCTCCGTGATATTCTTGCCCCCATCTCTGGTAACTTCCAACATGCCCTTAACCAAAAATCCAAACAGGATGTGTTCCTTGATGCTTTGTAATACAAGATTTCTTCCAGCTTTATGAAGGGCATGTGGCTTAAATCTAATAAAAAAAATGAAAATCAGCTGGGAAGGCTTTCAAAAATCCATACGTGTTCATTTTCATACTTTTGAATTCACACCAATACGAGTTTTACCAAGAATAACGTAGATTGTGAATAGGTGCAAGTTACTAAGAATAAGAAAGAAAGCAGAAATCTGAAATCCGAATAATGCTAGTAATTACCATGTTTCAAAATTTTTCTGAGCACATATACAAAAGCGAAGAAAGTTGAGGCATATTGGGGTCCTAGACGCTTGAGCCGAGCAGCGCATGCAATGCCACGTCTTGAGGTGCAAACCAAAAACACTTCACTAAGAAATTAAGTGGACTCAAATAAAATTGAGGGAATAATTACAAAATTATAGTATCACAAGGAAATTAGACAAGAACAATATTGAAATATTGGTAAGATGCACGATGTGACTCTTTACACTTTTGGAAAATGGTCGAACCTAACACAACCTTCAATAACAAAACACTGTACTTCGAGACAACTAGAAAAAAATTAACCATGAAAATGGTATGAAATCAAGGAATCAGATGGTCAAAGACCCATGAATATGAGGAGAAACATGCCCATACGTGGAGTTCAGGGAATTGTGTATGTCAATAACATAACACTTCTTGACCATTTTGGCGTGATGTCAACAATTGTTGTCGGATGTAGGTTGATCCATGCTACACAAGTTTATGATATCTTCATTTAGTCCCATACCTTGTTTGAGGGCTCCCAACCTTTATTCAATGGGTCGTTCGACCTCCCACCTCACGAGACACTCAGTCACTTCTCATTGCAATTGGCAGCTATACCTCAAACTTCCATAAATGCTAGCCAAGGCACATATGTGCCACAAAATCAAACACAAGGATTACTATGGATTTTACGTCAGCATATACAGAACACTACGTAAATAGCCATGGTTTCATGAGACCAAGGTTTTGTGATGGCATGTGTTCATATTCCTTCATTTGCAAAATGTTCCAAACACTCATTTATGAGATTTTCATACTCCTTTTCAGACAATTTTACTTTCACAATTTGAATAGAATAAATCACTGATGCAAAACTAGTTATCCTTCTAATTCTTAGGTCTTAGATGAGAAGCTCACGAGTCTCATACAAAATGCTTAAAAATCTCATTGTTTCACGTCAAGAATTGGTATTTTATAAGAATTTCAAATCCTTAATAATTATTTGGTAATTTATTATGAATTTTTTTTAGATTAATTTCACAATTGTTTTAAATATTATTGAGTTATAAGTGATGTCAACAACTTTAGCCCCCACTCGATGCATAGTGCCATGTGTCTTGGAAACAATTCACATAAGTTGTTTGAAAACATGATAAGTATGCTATTTCCACCCTCTAGATATTATAATCAAAGGTTATTTATATTTAGAATCAACTGAATCAGCAAGTCATTAACCTTGGCCAACATATATTGACCAATATTCCATCTTGGTTTCTTGTGATGAAGGATCGTGTACCATGGAATTTAACAACAAAAATCAAGAATAACCACGCTTGACCCTTGATATTGATTGTTAACATAGATGCGATGAATTTACAAACCTTCAAGAACCGGTCCACTACCACCAGGATTTCACCAAGCCCCTCAAGTGTGATGGTAAAATCCATCACAATGTTCTTAGAGATATTTAATCGTGGTTCTCAAGGAACCTATAGGTGTTGAAGAAGTGGCGTGAGATAGGTTTGAATCATGTATGGCCTTGAAATACTTCAAACATCTAAAAATAGTTTACAACTTCCGTCTACATCTTATCCAACAAGTAGTACTTTTTTAGCTAGTCAATAGTATTTTTCTCTTAATTTCAAACAGGATCTTTGTCATGGGACTAAATGAAAAACATGAAAAGTATCTTCTTAGTAGGTGGTATAAACACCTAACCAATGGATTGTACTGTGACCTCATTATTATGGTTCATGAAACCAATATATAATCACTTTGTACACACATTTCAATCATTTATGTACTAATATAAGCCATCAGATGTGGTAACTGACCAAAACATCCACTAAACTCTATTCTTCCAAATTTTACTCCATCTTATAATTAAAGTTGGGTTCTATGAAATCAATCATTGAAAGTTTCAGATGGCTTTGATTTCCCTTAGCTTTTTAACCTTTCATAAGATGCTGATTGAGCAGGTTGAAGCCGCCGCCTTTAACGCAACAAATAACTCTTAGTGCAACATGTGCATGGCAAACAATGATATTTATGCTCTTTTTTGTTTTTCATACATTTTTATGTGTGGCTTAGACAGCCTTAGAGGTCAAGGAACCTATGGTGCACCTTTGAGGGATGCCTCCCCTCTCTTGTGGGTGCTTTTTGTCAAAGGATTGTGCCCCATGTGACATAGTCACACCTGTTTAGGTACCCGTGGGACTTATGTCCCCATGGGTTATGCAGGTCTGTCATCCACTAAACCTCACCCCTACAAGTAAATTTACGGTGGGTCGTAACCTTATGGCTGGGGGTTTTGTGGCTGTTTTAACATAGTCCCCTGAAATACTCGTCCCCACTGATGGTAGTTGTTATGCATCCAGATGGAGCAGAAAAGAGGGTGTAGGATAAGTTGTGGTGGTTTGAGTTTCGAATCAATCTTGTAAAGGCTGTTAGAGCTTAAAAAATGGATGAGCATTTGGTTTAGAGGGCCCTTTGGGTAATTCTGACAGGGATGAGAGGTGCAGGTGAAGCCACTTTGTATATGCCGCCAAAATTATGTTGCATAACATTGCTATGGGGTTTCGTACATTTTGCGTCTAGGTTAAAGAGACATTGCTTCTGTATGCCCATATTTCTCTGAAGGTAACATATTGTAGTAGCTTCCACCATTTGAAATGTTTTGTGATTATGTTGGAAAATGAAGGGTGTCAGAGTATCTTGTCCACACATGAGTTGTAAAGATCGGTTCAGTTTCTCTATAATGTGTTGAACTTTTAGAAATTAACAAAAAGCGTGTGTGCTTGTTTCTGTGTGTAGGTTGCAAAGTGGACAGATGACCTCAAATGGCTGTGGGGGAAATTTTAGTCTAATCCAAACTTGGATGCTCCTTATTGCTATATGATTTATGATGTCTTTTGGTTTTGGAGGTATGATACTTGTTTGTAGTGTTTCTTGGAGGACGTTGGAGGATGGGGGATTGACGTTCTCCATAGACTAGTTTTCTTGAGAAGGGAGAGTTTATCGGTTTAGAGGGAGGAAATGTTGGTAAAGTGTCATTTGTTTGGGTGAACACTTCTTTTTGGAGAAGGAATCTCAACTGAAATATTTATTTCTCGACATCGTGACATAGATGGACAACTCTTTTGTGCCAAAAATCAACAACCCTCAAACTCGTTAAGACACACTCATTCTACACAACATAATTATGAACCTGTAAAGAGACAAGCCAAACATCATAACATGGACATGTTCTGACGATTCACTACTCTTCACACACAGGTGCATTACAAAGTACACGCATTAACTTCCTAGTTTCATCTATATAATGAAAAATGATGAGGATTGCTACATCGTGACATTATTAATTCTACCAGACAGAGAAGTCCCTTCAACATCCTTCCCCGACACGCCTATACATGATCTAAGAATCTAGACCCTCGTCTTGGTTTTGCATACAAGTTTTTCATGGTAAGAAATTTTCATTGTCTCCTTCCACCAAGACCCTTGTGATGTTAGGCTGAGTTTGTTTTGTATTGATCGGTGTCGAGCCTATTCTTTAAAGCGAGAAAACTGTTGTGGGCGTTCTCTCACAAAAAGTCATGGGTGCAGTTGGTAAACACTGGAATCCATTGTTGAGCGCTATGGGGCAATTTTTGAACCTATCATTAGAGGAATTTTTTATCCAAACACCTCATTTATGTTTTTGCTGGTTACAAGAGAGATGTAGGCGGTCATGTCCGGATTGACCTTCTCGCAACTACGGACGAGCATTGAGCTTCTAACCATGGACGTTCACATGTCATTGTTGGAAATGGGGATTGTTAGGAAGATTATGTTCATCCATTGGTCTGCCATGTGGGGCTCTTCAGGATCGCGGAGCAAGGGAAGAAAGAAGTTCTTTCGGACGAATTGACGTGAATGGCCGAGCCGCTCTACGTGCACGAATTGCAAGGCTTCATCACCACGGACAGGACCGGCTGCACATTGCTGGAATCCATTGTTGAGGAGGCCTAACGGCGCATTCCAACATTTACCAGCCGCACCCTATATATGTGTGTCCAACGGGGCGGAAGCCTTAAGAAAGGAGGGCCACCAGAACATTGGGAAAATGCATCCAAGCCAATATCACTACTGTGGTAATGGACTTTGCAACATCCGGGCTTCGTCACGTAAGGTCGCGGTTCATTCTTTTGGGTTGGTGTTGAATACTTCGTCACGCAAGGTCTTGGAGCTCTTATGTTCTGGTCCGACCAGTGCAGTTGTGTCATTTGTAACCATTGGAATTTGATGTGTCGCAAGCAGTGAAAACAAAAAATTCAATCAATGTATCTATTCATAATCGATTTTGCTATCAAACCTGGCAGCTTATGATGGAAATGTGTTGTGGAGGCACTCGGGCATGTCTATCTCCACAACAATGTATACCACAAGAAAACATGCAAGATACAGATGTAGCTTGCCGATCCAGAAATGTGTCGGATCTGTCTGAAACAGACATGGCATGTTATTAGCGGTAGGTACAAAATACAAAGAGAAAATTATGCAGAGCGGAATAGTGACATCATCATAGATTCAAAACGCCAACTTGCATCGGTAGACGAAGTTCCCTCACGTACTACGCCTGAATCTTAGTCGAAATTCTACAAGAGACGTTGCCAGCCTCGCCTTGTAGCTGTCTTGGCCGTGGGGCACAGAGCTGGCGACACAAGGCTGTGGGCCACTGTCAAAATGACAGTGGGCCACTGTCAACAGCCGTCTCAGTGTCAGACTACTACTTGCGTCCGCATCCAAAGTGTCCGACAGTGTGCTTGCAGCTACCATCACGTGGTGGTCCCGCATAGACTGTGCGCGCCTGGGAATGGTTGAAATCGTGGGTTGGTTGGAATTTTTGGACTCGCGGCTGGTTGGTTGGATTGGAGGGTTGAAACATCTTTTTTGTAAGTTTTTAAGCATCGATTTTGAACTTCGATTCCTAGTCATGGATTACCCACATCGAATGGCATGACTCATGAAATGAGCTAGTGGTGGCGATAGAGGACAGGCATGCGATCATCGTCGGATGAAACCGATCGATGGTTTCGCCAGATGCAGCAGGGTTGCGCATGTTTTTTGCCATCCATGCAGCTTGGCAACATACGCACATGCCATGCTGCAACTGCCAACGCAAACGCAACCTTCGCTCGACCAACCTTCGACCAACAACCGGCTCTCGCTCCAACCGAAATTGGAGCGAGAGCCAACTGTCTCGTTCGCCAACTGCAACGCGATAGAGAATATAAGAAAACGTCAATTGGCCTACCTTAACAAGATCTTCAATCATATCTCTTTTTTCACAAAGGTCCTGACTATCAATAATAGACATAAGCATAAACATACACAGACATACATACTGATATATTAGTCAACTTATTATTCATTAAAGTAAATTTAATTACGAATAGAAAGGGATGTGATCATGCATATGGACATGGATATGGATTCAAATATAGATATGGGTATGGATATGGATATGGATATGTATATGGATATGGATATAGATATGGATATGGATGTAGATAAACACATGGATGGAATGTAATACATTGTGTAGAGTAACCTATGTCTACCTATGTTTTGACCTTTGTGGACCTAGGATAGATTTCCATAGTAAAGGAAAGGAGTGAACAAAACATGACAAGTTCAAGTTTCACATGGGGCAAGGGATTGACTCAGGGAACGCTTGGGGAAAATAAAATAAATATTCTGAGGGAATATGCCTCTCATCCTACACTATGTCATCGTGTGCACCTTAAGAGCAATGAAAGAACCTTGTTTCTTTTCCCACCCACACTTAGCGTTGGTTGTTGTCACTTAAGACTATGCACTCGTGAGAGGAAACATGCATCAAGCGAGAGAGAAATGACCAAAAGGTTGTCGCGCTGCATATGTACGTGGCAAAATATTTATGGAAAAAGGGAAGGAAAATCTGGAAAACGCCGTGCAAAGTCAACGCTCAACGAAGCAAAGGCAGAAACATACTAGGCAGCTGCCGATTTGGTTGGAATCGTGGGTTCAGTTTCACCAACCCACGACTCCAACCCTAGCAAGGCGCGCCGAGAATGTCGTTAGTTTTGTTGAAGCGGCTCTATTCCAATGGTAAGTCGATAGAAATTTATTGATTACAACAGACCATCCGCTCGAACACACATTCTTAGACAAAGTTGGACAACGTACAACAACACTTTCTTGAGAATGACCCTTTGCCTAACAAGAGATATACAAGAGCTTTCACTAATGGTCATCCATAACTAGTCCAATTGCTAGATTCATTCACTAATAAATTCAAACCTTATTTTCTTTCAAAGAATCATCAATCTATGTGCATTTTGTCCATGTCTCGGCTTATACCTTCCTCTCAATATTCCACGATGGAAATTGTAAAGTTTTCCACCCCTCAATCTCTGAGACATAATGTCTCAATTCTTCAATAATTTATCTTCAATTCTCTTCTTCACCTTGATATCTAATGACTTCAAGAGAAGACCATAAAAGTTAGAAAACGAATCCTAAAATAAACTTCCAAAGGAAGAATTAAATTATAATGGGAACAAAATCGAATGTAAGAACTTGATTTTTCTTAAATAGTCCCAAAAATAAATACACCTAAAAATTAATAAAAACTGAATATCTTAATAAAGAAAAACTCTTGAACTTGTGTTCTCTATAATGATGAATAGATGATCATTCATCCGCATTAGTCTATCACACCCATCAAGTAAAAATGAGAAAGAAGAGAAGAAAATGTAAATGTGGGAGGGAAGAAGCCAATCCCACTGATAAATGAACAAGAAACATTCCATTTACATATTTCTACCCATTTACATACATGATTTGATAAATACATACCCAAGATATAGTACATTGTTTCCACCATAATTTGTTTATATAAACTAATCAAACATCGATACTTAATGGCATTCATGGACTTTCCAATTCCCAGGTTCAAAACACCAATCAAATGTCTTCATTCACCCAAAAAGTTTCTCCACGACATAAAAAATCTTTTAGAAAAACATCCCCAAATTATCACGTTGTAATGATTATTCTATAGAGGACCAAGCAAATGCGAATAGGAAACACATGTCTCCCAAAGATCCACGAGTGATGCAAGGGTCTCAAACTTGCAAAAACAAAAGCTTTTACACACTTGGTCAAATAATTTGTTATAACCATTAAAATGCCACCCTTATATAAATTTTCAATGTTACATAAGACATTCAAGAAACAAATTTCTCATTCAATTGTGAGGGGGTTACATTGATGATAGTTACAACCAATCAAACTAATTCAAAAGGGAATTGAACCTACTTATTCAAGTGAGAAGATCGTAATTTCACTCTCATATTTGTTTTTGAAAATTCCATGTAGATATGATGCCTGAACAAGAAAATGTCCTAAATGTTAAAAGAAGAATGAGATGGGGTTCAAGGATTGCATGCACACCATTCACCATTTATGGAACCATTCTTATCACTTAATAATACCATTTTTAAAAACTTAATTTCATTCGTTCGAAGTCTTGAAAGTTTCAAAGTGCGGGTGAAACCGGTGGAGTTGATGGAGTTACTATTGAAGTTGCAATTGGAGTTTCTGTTTGACTTATAAGATTGAATTATAGTGGGATCTTAACAAGTAAACCAGCTCCTTTCTGCCTAGAGGAAACTTCTTCCTAAAAGGTCGTACCTTCCTCATGAAGGAATGTTCTTGGTCGAAGGCATGCAGATTCCTCCTCAAAGAAGCTTCTTGAAGGCTAGTAACTTCGCCGTGGTCCTAGCTGCTGAGTCGCGCATGTTGTTACGGTCGAAGAGTGCTCCCCACTCTTGGCTCTGCATGTAATTGCAAAGTCGTGCATGTAATAGCTGACGCAACTTTTGAGTCGTGTATGTGGTAGTTGATGCAATTCCGAGTTGTGCATGCACCATCTGATGTTGAGTGGTCCATGCTCTGTAAAAAATCTTGCATGTGTTAATGCAAGTGGCCCTAAGTGTAAGGAGGTGTTCCTGATTTTCTTGGCAGACTCGGGGCTTTGTCCGCGTTTCGGGGGCATGCACGGTGATTGCAGTTATGAGAATGTAGGAGAAGGATCGCCGGAGGGCAAGGGCAGTTAGCCAAATTGTCCTCAACCTTTGTGGCAAAAATTTGGGATCTCGACGCACGATGGGCTATTTGTGTAATGACAAAAATGCCCAATCAAAAGGTTTAGGGTCTCGAGTACGTCTCGTACATAAAACTTCCCTCCCCTTTTAGCCGCGACGTCCCGGCACGCATACAGATGTAGCCCGGTGACGGCGATAATACCCGTCATCTAGATGATCGATGTCGCGGAGGTTGTCGTAGGATTCCCAGCTGTTTTACGTGGCATCATAGACGTGCCACTTGACAAGATATTCTGGGATATTTCCACGTTGTCGGTGGCAGAGGATATCCTTGATGACGTACTCCGTGTCCTCGTCTACTTGTACAGGAGGGGGAGGCATATTCCTGTCGGGGAAGTTCTCGTCGGGGTCCTTGTAGTGCTTAAGTCTACTGATGTTGAACACGTAATGAACTTGCATAGTGTCGGGGAGTTTGAGTCGTGCAATGACGGGGGTTTGCATGCGCTCGATCTCAAATGGTCCCAACCATCGGGGTTTGAGTTTTGAACAGTCGGCTCCGTGGAGGTTGATGTTTGTCAAACTGAGGAGAACCTTGTCAACAACAGTGAAAAGTTCGTCTCTACGATGTCCGTCAGCTGCTCGCTTCATTGCCGCTTGTGTCTTCACGAGCGTCTACCGTGTTTCATCCCAAATGGTGGAGAAATTGGGACGTTAGATGTCGACCTCAGGATTGTTGCTCTGGTCATGAAGTCCAGCTGGTGTGGCTGAATATTTGCCATACACCACTTCAAACGGAGTTTTACCCGTTGCGATGGAATTTTCCAAGTTATATGTGATTTTGGCGGTCGGGATTTTGGCTGCCCAATCCGTCCTGTGTGGTTTGCATAATGTTCGGAGAAGTTGTTCTAGCGCCTGATTGGTCTGTTCGGTTTGGCCTTCGGTTTGAGGTTGAAATGTCATTGACAGCTGGATCTGACTACCATAGCGAGTCATCAGTTTGTGCCAGAAACAACTAGTAAATCGACAGTCTCTGTCACTTGTGATGGTTCTTGGCACGACGTGTAGCCGAACGAAACAGTCGTGCTGTCCCTTTGGCGGTGATGGTAGTTGTCGTCTGAATAAAGTGGGACATTTTGAAAAACATGTTGACACCAACGAGGATAGTGTCATATCCCTCGGGTGTGACTGGTAATCCAGTGACGAAGTCCATGGAGAGGTCGGTCCATAGTTCCACAGCGGCTGTAGAAGTGCAGGTGGTCGTGTGCAACGGGATTTTTGTCATTGACACGTGTCACAAGATTTGCAGAAGTTGGCCACTTCGGTTTGCATCTTTTCCCACCAATAGTGCTTTTCTAGCTTCTTCAGTGTCTTCTCCTCTCCAAAATATCCACTTGGACCGGTGTCGTGGCACTCCTCAAGCAGTATGCGACGGAGTTCTTCGTTTTGCGGTACGACCACCTGGCAAGTGAATCGTCATTTCCAATAGGGTGCAACGTGCCAGAACTTGGGCTTGTTGTATCCCTCATGCTGGTCATAGCCACGTGTGAATACCTTCTTGAGATATGGATGTTGCTAAAGTTGAATTGTCGCTGCTTCAACCATTATGTCTGTTTGGCGGCTGAGTGCATCTGCTGGGTTGGTTTTACCCGGTCGATACGCGGCCGGTTGTTCTCCGCTTTTTTGGGCAGTCCATGCAATTTTTGCGACACAAACGCGGCCGGTCGTTCTCCGCTTTTTTGTAGGAGAACCGTGCCAATGGCTTGGTCGGAGGCGTCAATAGCCATGACGTAGTCAATCGTTAGTTTGGCTAATCGCAGGACGAGCACCGAGGTCAGAGCGTTCCGCAAAGTGGTGAACGCTTCTTGTTCGTTGTCTCTCCATTATTACTTGCTTTTAGTGAGATTTGAGAGAGGCGTTGACACTCGGGCGTAATCCCATACAAAACACCGGTAGTAATTACAGAAGCTGAGGAAAACTCGAATGTCTTTGATGTTAGTCGGCGTCGACCAATCAGCGACTGTTGCTATTTTTTTGGATCCATGGTAATCCATCCGCTGTTGATGACATTGCCCAAAAACTCGATTGAAGGACGAACAAAGTCGCACTTTAAGAGTTTTCCAAAAACTTTCTCTCTTTATTAAAATTCAAGAACTTTTTGGAGATGTCATTTGTGCTACTCGAGGATACGGTTGTACACCAAGATGTCATCAAGGTATACCATGATAAATTTGTCGAGGTATGGGCAAAAAATATTGTTCATCGCCACCATGAATGTCGTCGGGGCATTCGTGAGTTCAAACGGCATGAATGTATACTCAAAATGCCAGTAGCCTGCTTGGAATGCCATTTTCTTGGTGTCCGCCACGCGTATCTGGTGATAACCGCTGCGTAGGTTGATTTTGGTGAAATTTTTGGGCTCCTTGGAGTTGGTCAAAAAGTTAATCGGCTCGGGGAAGAGGGTAGCAGTTCTTGATAGTAGCGTCGTTCAACGCCCGGTAGTCCGCACACATCCGCATTTCACCAGTTTTATTTTCCACAAAATGTACTGGTGCGACGCATGGTGACGTGGATGGGCGAGTTGCTTTTTCAACTCGGTCAACTCATGGTCGCTTATCCAATAGGCTCCTTGAGCTGTGAATCGGCTGTGCGGTTTCAGTTCGATGTGACGGTTGATGTTGCGTTGAGGTGGTAAATTTTTTGCGAGTTCATCGGGGAAGAAGTACGTAAAATCTAGGATGACAGGTACGAACTCCTCAGGAACCATCATAAACTTTGCTGATGCTGATAAGGCCGATGAGGCCGCTGAGGCTGATGAGGCTGATGAGTCAGCTGCTGCCACTTTCGCTTCCTCCATTGGCTCAAGATGTACAAGCCACACGAGCGCCTCGTTGGATACAGTGCTTGGCCACGTTGAGTGACATTGGATGCACAGGTTGTCACTTCTCAGTTGTTACAACTTCCTCTGTTGCTTCAACCTCTGCTACTTCTGTTGTCATCTTCTACCCCACGTACGGAAGTTGTCCTTTGGCGCCATGGACTTCCACGTAGACGTCGCCACTATTTCAGTCAATCGCAGGATTGTACTGGTATAGGAAATCTCATCCGAGAATGATTTTATGATCACTCATTGGACATGGCCTCCGGAC
Organism: Penium margaritaceum; assembly: GCA_023375785.1. Classification (NCBI taxonomy): domain Eukaryota; kingdom Viridiplantae; phylum Streptophyta; class Zygnematophyceae; order Desmidiales; family Peniaceae; genus Penium; species Penium margaritaceum. The sequence continues at coordinate 19,168 of SZWC01008656.1, forward strand.
CGTTACATCCCGCAAGTTTCCCACTTGTAGTTATAGTGGTTCTCAGAGTCACCATGTCTATAACCTCCCATTGACAGTTCTTCCTTAAAATACCCCTAGTTTGGTCTGCAAACCCAGCTTTCGAACCATGTTGTTACTTAAAAAACTGTGAGAGGCCCCTCCATCCAATAGTGTCGGTACTGTTCTGCGACTCTTGCAACCTCGCGGTTGCACTTTAGCAGTATTGCCGGTTGGTCATCCTCGTACCCTTTGTCAAACTTTGAGATCTCAGAAATCCATTACGGCGTCGTCAGCCGCTCAGATGGGCAATCGTTTGGTGCAGATCGCTCCTATTGGAAAAGAGTCGCGCCTTTCACTCTTATCCCTTGCCATTTCCCAACTCATTTTTCCGTGACCTCTCCCACTTTTTGGCGTGCTGCTTGCTTTGGCAGTTTTAAGCAATATGCCCGACTTTTTCACAGTTGTAGTAGGTGCGCGTGTCTTTTTGGTCGACGTCGTCCACTTCCATGGGAGTTGAGGGGTCCCTTGACTGGCTCTATCCGTTTCCATGATACTTGTGGTTGGGAGGTTACCATCCATGAGATTCTTGGATCTGAGTGTTGTAATCGGCGTTGTCGATCATTTCTACTGCTACGACCATCCGTAGTGAATTGTTTTGGGTGCCAAAGATGGAGATTTCTCGTCGGATGTCTCATTTGAGGCTGTTGTTATAGTTAAAATAGAGTTTGTCGGGGGCGATGTTTGCTCTAGTGATGATCTTGTAGAATCTCCGCGTGTACTCTACCACGCTGGACCGTTAACGCAGACATTGGAGTTTGTACCGAGCGTCCGACTTCTCATTCAGCCATCCAAAACATGCAAGCATCGTGCGCGAGAATTAGTTCCAATCAGTTGGTAGCGTCAGCGAATCTTGCCATTGCGAGTTGATATGCTCCACGGGTAGAATGCCTACAATCGACGATGTGAGGTGGGCGTCGTTGGCCATTGATGAGGCCCTACCGCCCTCCTGTCGTTGTTGGATGGCCTTTAGGTCGGACCACCAACTTAATGCCATGCCACGCAGAAGCACGGTCGCGAGGTCAATTTTCTTCCAGTCGTCGTTGATCCCAACAGCGGTGACGTACACCTCCAAGCTTGTCAACCACAACCGAACCATTGGTCCTTTGGATTTTGCAAGATGGAACAGCTCCGGAGGGGCTGGATGAATTTTGGATTCGTTTGAGAGTTGGGTATTTCTCTCAAAGACCACCGGTTCTTGTGCACTTGCGTTGCGAAGAGCCTCCATCACGACGTTGAGTTGTTGGAGCACATGGTTGTTCATCCCCTCGAGCGCAAAGATAAGGTTTACTAGTTCCTCGTTGATCTGCGCATGTTGATTGGTGCTACCTGTCATTCCTGTTGTAGACGTTGAGGCCGTCACTAGGGACGGCTGGTTTAGCGTCGTCAGATCCGTGGACGGATTGGCCGTCAGAGCCATCGGGACTGACCAAGCTACCGCATAGCCTGCCACACCAGTATTCACTATCGCTTCAGGATTTACGTGCATGGTCACGTTCTGCTCCTCCATTGCCGAAGTCGTCACCGAAGACCCGCTGCTAGTCGTCGGATACGCTCACTCGCTTCACGTCGTAGTCGCGAAGTCTACAAAGTATTGACATGCAAGATGTGCTTTCGACTTGTACAAGATAGTCCTCCAGATGAGTAAATTAGTCTAATGCCTCTCCATCACCGTTGTGCTCTCATACCAAGTGTTATTCCGAACAGACCGTAGTGGTGAACAGGTAGAAGTTGTAAGGTAGAACACGGTTTGAGAATATTGGACACTTGAGAAATTTATAATTAGCGGTAAGTGTACTTCGATGACAAGTGTTGAAATGACCAAACACATATGTATAAGTGTCGAGTTACAAATGAGGCGAAGTCGGAGTCATTGGATTGATCATCGAGCAACACGTGCGGAGTCACGTCATGAGTGGTTAAATAGAGAAGCTCCACCTAGGAATCGGGGGACTTGGAAGATCGACGGTGAAGATGCAAAATGCATCTATATAAATCTTGATAAATCTCGATGCGTCGAGAAGTCGACCAAAAGGTCGTGATACTTCTGTTGATTTTTCTGGAAAGAGGTCGAAGTTGTCAGAATGTGCGAGGAGGATCGCCGGAGGGCGAGGGCAGTTGGCCGAATTGTCCTCGACCGATGGGGCAAAAATCGGGGTTATTACGTGCGGTGGGCTACTTGTCTAATGACAAAAATACCCACTCAGAAGGTTTAGGAACTTGTATACGTCTGGTACATAATGATGTAATTAGGGGATGGGTTTGTGTAAGGTTTGTACTTCAAAGGAGGTCATAAAGTAAAAAAAAATGAGAAATCATACAAAGGGCGGAAAGCCCATATACCCCTCGTTTTGGACGATAAGTCCCATCCGCCCCTACGTCAGAACAATAAGCCCCATTCGTCCCTCTGTTCGAACGAGAATCCCCATCCGTCTTTGTTTCAAAACGATAAGCCTCATCGCCCATGCATCAGGAGGATAAGCCCCATCCTTCACTACTCCAGAACAATAAGCCTCATCCGTCCTTGCCTCAGAACAATAAGCCCCATGTACTCCTCGGAATTGTCGAGCTCTCAATGTGACGGTATATTGTTCATGTTTTGTTGTGGAAGAGTTAGCTGGTATTATTATTACACTTTTTAAGAGTTTTGTAGTTGATTTTGTGCATGCACATGTCATGCATGTACGCGAGTCACACGATACCATTTGACGGCGTGAAAATGATTACTTTTGTACTTATATTTGATCGGTTCAACGTAGTATTTGTCGTGTGAAAGTTGGGGTAAATTTTTATGGCCAAGATATTTCATTTCTTTCGGCTTTCTATCATTCCACAAACCAAATATGTGAGGTATAGTTAATCGTCCCCATTTTATACACGCCACATCCAGTGTATTAGGTACATAGATTTGGGTAATTTCCACGAAATTGTCTTAAGGGTGAATCATCCTGTGTTCACGTGGAAAACAATGGACATGGTACTAGTGTCTTGGGAATTGCATGTTAAAATTTAAAGACAGCTGAAAAGAATATGACAGTGTGGGTGAAATGTACAATTGACGTATATATGTCCTGAAACATTCCGGGTGGGCCTATTTGTAAATAGGATGTTTACTTATCTATTCGTGACCTCGAACGAGAATTAATATCATGTCAAGCGTAGTTTTGCTATTACTCGATTGTGTTTCTATCCGTAACAAACTGCCGAACTCGTCCCCCCCCCCATCCGGCACCCTCGTTTGTATTCGATCATTTTACGTGGTGCGTGTATTGTATTGCAAGTATTTCTGTGCACTAGTGTATCTTGTACACTAGTGTAAGTTTCTACGTGTCCATGAGATACATGGACTCTATCCACTTCACCAATACAACTTAACATTTGAGGGAGGGGGGAGTCGTCACGGGATCGGACCCCCCCCCNCCCCCCCCCAAAGGGTAGAGTGTATTGGCGAAGTGTAGCTGGGGGGTGTATTTCTTTTATGTGATGAGGGGAAAAAAGTGTACACTAATGTATGTCTGCTCGTCGACCGTCGATATATCACGATCCATGATGGACGATCAACGACTTCGGATGTAGAGTGACATCTAATACGCACCGATCCCCCCCCGTCAGACCCGTCGCTCGACTCCCCCCCCCCAAAAGGCTTGAGTGTATTGGACGAGTGTAGCTGGTCAGTGTATCTCAGTTCGTGCGATGGACAAAAAAAATATACACTTGTGTCTTCGAAGTCCATTGCTTTTTGACAGACCATCGTCGTCGATCGTCGGTAATCGACGATCGGTGATAGTATGTACATTAATGTTTTTTTTCTTTCGTCGATCACGTAGATCGGATACACTGACCAGATACACTTCCCTAATACACTCTTACCAACTGGGGGGGGGAGGGGGGGCAGGTCATCAGGAGTCCAAGCTTGTCCCCCCCCCAAGATAGGTCGAGTGTGTTAGCTAAGTGTATCTGGACAGTGTATGGATTTTGTGTGATAATGGAAAAAAATATTCACTAATGTATTCGCATTTGATTCGCATTCAATGTATCTCTGCTCGTCGACCGTCGATATATCATGATCGATGATCGACAATCAACGACTTTGGATGTCGAATGACAACTAATACGCACCGATCCCCCCCAGTCAGACCCGTCGCTCGACCCCCCCCCCCAAAAGGCTGGAGTGTATTGGACGAGTGTAGCTGGTCAGTGTATCTCTATTTGTGCGATGGACAAAAAAAATGTACACTTTTGTCTTCGAAGTCCATTGCTTTGTGACATACCAGCGCCGTCGATCGTCGGTAATCGACGATCCGTGATATCATGTACATTAATGTTTTTGTTTTTTCATCGATCACGTAGACCGGATACACTGACCAGATACACTTCCCTAATACACTCTTACCAGATGGGGGGGGGAGTGGGGGAGGTCATCCGGAGTCCAAGCTTGTCCCCCCCCCCCAGATAGGTCGAGTGTATTAGCTAAGTGTATCTGGATAGTGTACGGATTTTGTGTGATAATGGAAAAAAAAATCCACTCATGTATTCGCATTCGATCCACCAATCCCCTCGAATGTGACTTCGGGAGGATTCGGAACCGTTTACGTTTTGGGTACAGGAATAGGCACTATCGCGCCTTGCAGTTATGACACCTTTCATGTATAAGTACAAATGTATGTCGTTTACAGCGAACTGTAAGTGAGGCTATAAAACACTTAACCATGAATTTTATTATGTGTGTTTTTTTTTTGGCAAACCTTCTAGGAAGTTTACTGTCTTCAAGCATTGAAATACACTTGCATGTCCGTGAACAAACGTCATAAGTTAAGTTGTGTTGAATTTTCCATGAAGGTACCATGAAACTTCCAAAGGTCTGCGTTTAGTATGTACACTCTATGACGAGTGTATTTTTTTGGGGTGATTAACCATAAATGAAATATGTGCATCTTTGTCTTCACAACGTCAGCATTATCATCGTTGCATCGAAACACCCCCTACTCGATCCTGAGCCATGAGCTGTGAGGCGTTCATGCAGTGGCATTTATACGTGTTGCCAAACCTAAGAGTTGCCTGGCCAGCTCAGAAAATGGTAAGCGGGCCAATTGGATTGCATCGCTAAACGCTTTCACTGTTGTCCGTGTTGCAACTGCCGCTGCAGCCTATCAAGAGCGACCGTTGAAATGTCACTGTCACATCCTTGCAACCGCAAGTCACCATGGACATGCGCCAGGGTACGAGGAGACATGCTCGAAAGTACATTGCCGTCGGATGATGAGGACATGCGCAAGGCTACGAGGCTGTTTGCTGAAAGATACATTTCAGCGGACAGTGCCCTCATCCTACCTATCTCACCAGTCTCCGTTGGTCCGGCTAGGTGACACGATGTCTCGGCAGGGTGCCTCTGAGCTCGCTCCAGTCTCATTCAGTCTCGCACCGTCGTTGTTGGTGCCGTCAACTCCGCCTCCAACCATGCCGCTGCTGCAGCTGCGTCCCGTGTGACTTCGGCATGGTGGACCAAGTCATAGAGCACACCGACAAACTTATGCAGGTGGGTACATGGGATATATAGCTTGCTAGATTGTGGACAATATAACCGCTGTTTCGGATGCTTCCCAACTTCACGCGTGACGTGTAGCCACGCGACCAAGTCCGGATGAGAATGACCCGCCCCCCGCTCATGGCCCTGCTTTGTGGTGGTACCCCGATAATCCTCCTCCAAACAACACATCAGGCACGTTTGACAATGTGATGTTTTGGTTGGAGAGGGATTGGAACAATTACTGGTGGTCGCGGCGGTTGGACGAGTGGGACGCCCTCCCACAGAACCAACCCCCTGATGAGCCACCCCGTGCTCCGGGATCCCCCGATGTCCGGGAAGCCGGACTGGTTAGATTTAGCATGGAGCGTCATCGCGTCCTGTCCCTCCCAAATGGATACCTCGGTAATTCCTGCCTTCTGTCTCGGGTGTTTATTGTTTTTTCTTTGCAAGTGAAATTGGGTAATACTGTTCTTTCCTTGATTTGTGTATTTCTTGCACTTGACAAAGGCATTTTCTTTCTTGTCATGCACTTGTCTAGACAGGAGATTCCAACGACAAACCATGTCACACTCCCAAGAAGCGCAAGGAGATGCAGAAGGAACTGAAGGAGGGGATGGTGTTCGACAACATGGACACTACACGTGTGTTTGTGGAGGACTACGCGGTCGATAACCACTTCGGTATCAAATGAGTCCACAGTGAGCCTGTGCGATTCCACGTGACATGTGCTGAAGCCAAAAACAAGCGTTGTACCTGGCTCCTCCGTGCCTGTGTTGCAAGCAAGTTTAGACACGTCATCGTGTCACACTACGTCAAAGGCCACAAGCGTATCCCCAACATCGGGAATCCACACACCGGCATGTAGTACCCGGGAAGCCCACAGATAGATCCAAACCATCACCACACAGGCAGGGCATAGGTGGCCTACCTGAAACTCTGGCATTGGAATGCCATAAGCATGGGCAAAGCATGCATCGTCCATGAGTTCTTCAACGGCATTGTAGAAAATGTCACTGATGGAATCATCAATCTCACCCATGGAATCTTCATCTTCTGCCAATCTATCTTCCATGACCTGACCTTTGTGGCACGGGCACATGTAATGATGTGTGTTGGCTTGTTGCCGGCCCATATCCTTGTAACCAAGTATTTTGAACATGCTCCAAGTACAAAAGCAGTCACAAAGGACAGCTCACAATGTGATGGGCAGTCCATGGCCAAGGTTGATTTGGTGCACTGTTGATGTTCGATAAAGAGAATGAACACAATGACCAGGGAACAAACTATATACTATGGAATGGGCACAGGAAGCAATTTTTCACAGGAAAATAAGATTGAATATCCATATATCCATTGAATATCCTTACATCCATCCATATTGAATATTAGTTTTCCAGTACATCATAGTAACCATCACAAGCACTACATGTGTACTATGATCCCACAGACTGTCTAATGGGCTTTCTTGATGAAGGTCCCTAATGATCTTGTCCACGTGTTATCTGGCCCGCCATCTGTACTTGTACCCTCCTTCCTTCACAATGTCCTGAGGTCAAAATGATACATGGTCACACCACATGGAGGTCTGTTAGATTGTGCATTACAAAAAGACTTAATCGACAACATGGACTAAAAGATGCAGTTAATTTACCATTCAGATGCCATCATTGTCCTCCTCATTGTAGTCGTCCTCTGAGACGTCATTCCATCCTCCATGTGGCATCCCCTCAGCATCGTGCAACGGGTAGGTGTAGCTGAGGGACTCTTGTCTGCACCTCATGTCGTCCTCTTCACTGAGCCACCGGTAGGATTCAGCCTCCTCTGGCTCAGAGTCCTCATCCAAGATGAAGCGTTCAGGGTCGTAAACTTCCTTCTTTCCTGAGTCATATGTTGGAAATTGTTCTGGTCGTACTCCTGGTCGTCGTCGTCCGAGACATTGACTGTCTTTCCTGCTGTGATGTTGTGCTGCACATGAGCAATAGTCGTGTCTGCTTCCATCGTACTGTCTGTGGGTCCTGCTACTACTGCTGCCGTAACTGCAACATCAGCCTTAGCTGCCTCTGCTTCTGCATGAGTGCCAGTCATGAGCCACCGTCCAGCATTTGCCTCTGCGGGCACTTCTTCCGCTCTTTCCAACGGCCTCCGCAACGCAGCATCTGTTGCAGTCGCTGTTGGTGCCACTACCATTGGGTGAGTCCACCTTGACATGGTGTGGCGCCTCAGGCCACAGTAGTGGCAAATGCTATTCGCTTTCCGACGTTCGTTGCGGTCCAGCCGCTTTCTCTTTGGCCTTCCTCGTCCACGGCGTGGATCCGGCTGCGTCCAGATGACTTCCTCCACCGACGACAACATAGCTGGGTCGACACCCGGCATCGCGTTGTTAAAGGTGCACCGGAACGCCATATTCATTAGGCCGACGCCACACAGTGACTCTGGCGACTGCCCCCCACCTAGCAGCACTATGCAGGCGTGCACACATGGCTGTCCAAACTCTTTCCATGCCCTGTAGGTACAAGACCGTTGGGCAATGTCGACGTGCCGAACACGGTTAGATGCCTCGCGCACCATAGCCATTTGGGCCCCCTCCTCGGTGAAGTCGTACCCGTTGCACAACACAAATGCATTCAACAGCCGAGCCTCTGGGTTTGGGGCCAGGTCATCCTTGCATGCTCTTGCCTCTTTCCTGCATTCAGCCATCAACCGTTGTACCCACACGAAGATTGACACGAAGCAGTAGAAGGGGTACAACTTCCCCACTTCAATGATGCCAGCATTGAGCGACTCAGACACGTTGGACGTCATGTACCCACCATGTCCAATGGGGCAGTAAATTTGCATCCACCGCTCCAGCGGGATGCTGCAAACATCCCACCGCTGCCAAACAAGTACACTGCACATCACGGGTACTGCCGCCTCATAATCTCCTCGTAACTCTGAAATTCCACAATGGTTTACGCGTGTGCCAATGCCAGACGCTAGTGCACTTGCTGTATCATTGTCGCACATTCTGTCGAAGGTGCCACGCACAGTAAGTGTGCGTGGCTCCTGGTAGCTTGCTGCTCACTGCGTTCATCAGGCCTTTCTCACGGTCGCTAATGACTGCTGTTCCATTCTCTGCTGCGGTGGAAGAGGCGATTGTAAGGTGGAAGCAAAACCAAGTCTAGTGGTCCTCGTTTTCAGTGGGGACCAAAGCCCATGCCATTGGAACACCATAGTCGTTGGCGTAAAAACATTGTGCCACCAATAGAGCCTGTTTGTGCCCGTTCTTGAGGAAAGACACGTCCATCGTCAAGATCCAACGACAACGCTAGAAACCAAGGACAGTTGCGTCAGGGGCCACAAACACCCAGTGAAAGACGTTGTCGTCTGTCACCTCAGCGACGGCGTAGGCGTTGCGGTCTAGTCTGTTGAGTTGTAGGAAACCGACAAACACATGTCGTCAGGATTTTAAGGAAACAAAAGGAAACAAGTACACAACTATAAAAAACTGGTTTGTACAAACGTCTTGTGCATAGGTCGGGAACAGGGACCATTACAACGTCCAAGAACCAAGGAGCTTCTCTTGGGCCGCTACCTTTGCACGGTACAGCGTGCCCCGGTCCACGTCCTTGCCCGTCGCATTCTCCACCACCGCGTCAAGACTAGTGACATCCGCACATGGGTTCTTCTACAAGGTGGTCAAGATGTGCCGAGACACCCACTTCACTATCTTTGTTGGATCTCCACGGCCGTTTCCAGCGCCATGCACACAGTAATGGCCGTCCTTCTCACTTTGGGTACACACATGGACGCGCAAAATCCAGGGACAGTGCTTGTCCTTGAACTGGGAAAAACTGGCCATGAACCTCGTTGGCTCACTCAGCAACCAATGCACTGTCATGCGGTTCTTGATTAAGTAGTCGTCTACGCCCCGACGACACTCTGCCATGACGGTGAACTCCATCCCCCCTGGGAAGGTGCCCTCCACCTTCGTGCGCTTTGGGGCCTTTCTGCCCGGCTCATCGTCGGATGACACTGCACGAAAGAACAAGCCGTAGCTTAGGGGCGACAGGCTTCTCTGGTGGCGACAGGATGACGATGACTTCGGTGTCTAATCTTGCATAAAAAATCATGCGACGGCCAGAGGGGGGGGGGGAAGAGACGCCTGGCTCATCCAGAACAGGGTGTGTTAACAACGGCGGGGAGACAAGAGAGTGCGGTCATGGGACTGCCCACGTCCTCGCCTACGAGACGCAGACCACTGCAACTGTGCGGCCATAATGACTGAAAATGGGTACCAAATGAGAAACCAGACTAGTTAAAGCAGGGAATACCCAGTAAGCCTCTCACCTGGTCGTGATAATTCCTTCGATAAGAAAGGAATTATCACGACCTTTTGGTCGACTTCTCGAAGCATTGAGATTTATCAAGATTTGTAAAGATACATCTCGCATCTTCGTCGTCGATCTTTGAAGCCCCCCAATTCCTCGGCGGAGCTTCTCGATCAAACCACTCATGACTCTGCATGCATCACTCAAAGATGAATCCAATGACTCCGACTATGCCTCATCTATAACTCGACACTTGTATATATGTGTTTGGTCATATTGACACTTTTCATCGAAGTTCACTTACCGCTAATCATAAATTGCTCAAGTGTCCTAAATTCTCAAACCGTGTTCTGCCTCGTAACTTCTACCTGTTCACCATCTACGTTTCGTTCGGCATAATATACACTAGGATTTTGGGGATTTATTTTTGCTCGGCACCTGTTGGGCCCCCGGTAGCGGGACCCAACAGGTTCCGTTTCAATGCATGAGGAGTCTCGGACCCCCCATGCAATCTGCACACAAAACACCCCCCAAATAATCACAAGGGCGGAATGACCGTATACCCCTCATTCTCGAGAATAAGCTTGATTCCCCACCTTACCTCAGAAGTATAAGCCTCATTCGTCCCTGCCGTGAAACAATAAGCCTGATTCGCTCCTACCTTACAACAATAAGCCTGATTTGCCCCTTGTGCACGGATACAAGTTTTGAGGCGTAGAAAATAAATGATGTATCCCTCTCGTTTATTGAAATATAGCATGTCAATATTGCATGGATGCAGCGTCGACATGCTGACATCATATTTTTTACCTAATAATCACAAACTATTAAAGGGAAGGGTTTTTATGGAGTTTGAATTGGGGCTCCGAGACTCCCCATGCGTTGAAAGTGACCATGTTGGACCCCGCTACCGCGGGGTCCAGCAGGTGCCCGCACAAAAATAGAACCCTAAGCCCCCGGATATATTTAGGGGGTGGGTTTTTCTACAGTTTGTACATCAAACGAGGGCATAAAGTTGAAAAAAATATAAAAAAGAGAGATTTTTTTACTCCCCGTTAATGGAGCGAGGATTTCGACCGACTCCCGTCGGCCAGAATCCCCGGCGAATTCCCTCCCCCCTTCCTCCCCACTCCTCCCCGCCTCCCGACAGCCCACCAGATGCCTGCTCCATTTCGGCCCTCGATCACGAGGGCCTCGATCAGCGGGCGGGTGGGTGGGCTGGTGGGCCACGAGAGTCAGGGAAAGGGGGGGGAGGGTATGGCGACGGTTGACAAAGTGCCGAACGACGGACGTCGGCCGGCAATACCCCTCCCCTTCCCACCCACCCCTAAATGCTATCGTGGCCCTCCATCGCGACAGCCGTGATGGAGGGCCGCATTCTAGCACAACATGCCTGATTTTGCCATGCTTAAGCATCGACATGCTTCAATTTTTTAGCATGGTGAAAACGGGGATGCGGATAGGACTTATTGTTGCTGAACATGGATGAATGGGACTTATTGTTTTGAGGTAGGGGTAAATGGGGCTTATTGTTCCGATGGAGAGACGAATGAGGCTTGTTGTTCCAAAGGAGGGGTATATGAGGGTCACGGGGGACAAAACAGGGATATTCGGCATTTTCATCGTTATCACAAACCCATCTATGAAGGGGTTCATGACAATTGGGCCAAAAAACGTGACGTCAACATGTCGATGCCGCATGTCATGCGCCATTGACATGCTGCCTTCTGACAAACGAGAGGGATACATTGTTCTTTTTTCTAAACCTGAAATGAGTCTGTGCAGAAGGGAAAAATGGGGCTTATTGTTGTGAGGCAGGGGCGAATCAAGCTTATTGTTCTGTGATAGGAGTCGATGGGGCTTATTGTTCTGAGGGAGGGAGAATCAATCTTATTCTCCTAAACAAGGAGTATATAGTCATTCCGCCCTTCTGTGTATCATAGAGACTGACTCCGGCCTCCAAGAGATATTAGTATGATGGCCCCTTTCAAACGTATGCATTGTTCATGAGCAGAACATGGATAGTTCATGTTATGCCGAGAGGAACGTTCACACTTTTTTGCCGAAAAAAATGTGGATGGTTTACAAGGACAAGGTGCGGAGCAGAAGGTGATTCAAGGCATTCGGGCAATTGGATAAAAATAAGGAGAAGTAAGTGTACTTTTATGACAAGTGTCGGACATGTCGAGTGCATGTATGCAATTAGGAGAAACACAATGGGCCATTTGGATTTGTGCAGTTGCGTCAAACAACATGTGCGACGCCGCATAGTGAGTGGTTGATTTGAGATCATCCGCCGAGAGGTCAGCGGTTTTTTTAAATATTGAGGCATGACTTTGTGAAATTCTAGTATTTTCTAGAAGTCGACCAAACAATATTGAACCAACCTATTGATAATTTTCCCAACACTTCACTCAACCATTTCAGAAACCTCAGGAATAGAAGACCAAAAGTCACAAAACGTGGCCAAAATTCCCTTGGAAAAATGATGTAAAAATTGTGAGGTTCACATGTGGTGTGCCATAAATGTAATGACATAAATGCCCACTGGCGGAAATTTAGGGACTCATGTACATATGGGACGTACTACTATTCCCCCATTCAGCCACAACGCCCCGGCACGTTAGCAGATATAAGTTGGTGTAACCTATAGTAGCCATCAATTAGATGATTGACATCTTAGAGGTTGTCGTAAGGGCTCATAGCTCTTGTGCGCGGCGTCAGAGTCGTGTCACTTTACAAGGTACTTGGTCGCATTACCACGGCGTCGATGGCCAATGATGTCCTTGACCACGCACTCTATGTCTCCGTCCACTTGAATTAGAGGCGAAGGATCAACATCTCTGTCATGGAATCTCTCATTGGAGTCCCAATAGTGCTTGAGCTTGCTCACATGGAAGACCAGATGAATTGCCATGGTGTCAAGTAGGCAAAGGCAAGAGGCAACTGGGCTTTGCTTAATATTAAATGGGTCCAACCATGAAATTCTAAGCTTTGCAAATTCCTCTCCGAGTAGCTTGATTTTCCAAGAGAAGTTGATGGGCAGGGAGAGTGACACGTGGAGCCTGTTTCCTTCGTACGTGGAAGAGGTATGTCCCGATATCTGGTCATTTTTTCCTTCCATGGTAATAGCTCCCCTTGCGTTCCTTATTTTCACAAGTGCATGTACACGTGCTCCGTGCAGCTAACCCAAATCGACCCATGTACACATGTCGTGGCCTACAAGGACGTGAGCGGTGGCTTCCTGTGGGCATTGGTCGCTCCCGACGCCGCCAGAATCAGCTTCTAGCACAATCTTCAGATTGTGATGATGGACGCCACCTTCCTAAAAAATGGCCATAAGCAGGTCCTCTTGCTTGCTCAATTTTTTATTCTAACGACCATACAGTCCCCGTGGCGTGGACACTGGCACCGACAGAGGATGAGAAGGGCTGGAATTTTTTCTTCCCACAGCTTGCTCTTGCCTATCCAACATGCTGGATCATGCATCAACTCAAACAGGGAGAAGGGGCTGGAGAAGCCTGTGCAGAAGTACCTCACCAGTGCCACTCACACCTTCTACATCTGGCACATAAGTGAGAACGTCTGTACCAGCTACGAGAAAAAGACTGCACACTGGGCATGGAAGTGTGCACACGCTTAATGTCGAGTAGTGGGAGAAGGCCATAAATCACCTGCGTCAAGTGAGTGCGTCGGCATATGCTTACCTCTTTGGGCGGGAGGGGGAGGATGGGGTGGTGGTCGGGGGGGGCGCCGCTCAAGAAGTGGACCCGCCTCAACTGCCCTTTGGGCAGAGGAGGCCACATCACTTTGAACGTGTTTGAGAGTTGGAATGCGTGCATCGCAGCTCACAAAAAGCTCTACCTGTACTACTGCTTCATGAGTATACACCCCTTTGTACAACAATTGTTCTGCGCCCGGCGTGCCCAGGTAGCAGCGGTGAAAACCACCTTGGCACCAGCATAAGCAGACCGACTTCTCTACTGCCTTACAATGGCACATGAGTACATCGTCACGGAGGACGACCCCAACACAGCAACGGTGGAGGGACCTACAAACAATCCGCGGTAGGTCGACCTTGTTGACAAGTCATGCAGCTGTGGCCAGTGGAAGGACTTTGGCTTGCCATGTCAGCATGCGTGTGCTTTTTTGCAAACAAAACGCATCAACACAGAGAACCTGGCTGACCCTGGGCTCATCCGAATGGCGTTCCGTTGTGTACATGGAAACCCCATCCCCTCACAAGTCGTCAAGAACATTCGGCCACTCCAACCTACTTCACTGCAACCGGGACCTCGACGTGGCAAGGGCCACCCACGTAGCGGAAGGAAAGACCGCGAGATATGGCGCAAGAAGAACTTCATTCATCCCCACTATGGGTAAGAGGGGCACACAAAGACCCGGTGCAAGAACCCTCCTGCTTTGAGTCCTGCACAGGCCGCAACACAGTATGATGGTGGTCTAGCTGCAGCTGCACAAAGAGCTACAGCTGCACTCGAGGCACGTGCCAGTACCTCTATGGGTGGGGATCCACCACTTGCTGAGTACGGTCATGGTGACATGGAGTACGATCCCGAGGCTGAGCCTCGGGATGGCCCAAATGATGAGGATGATGGTTTTGAAAGCGATGACTCTGGTGCATACTCCCCTCGTGTTGGTGATGATGGTGAGACGGTGACGTAGGATGAGCAAACTGAGCAGTTGGATGAGGAGGAGAGGGAGTGGTAGGAGACGTACGAAGACGACCCAGACGAGGCAGAGTGAGGTGAGTATGAGTTCGTGCATGCATGGTTTGTCTTCACGCATTCCTGTTCGGTTTTGTCAATGCTTGTACTTCGCTTGCCTGACTGAACTAACCCATTATTTTGTTATAGTGTAGGATGAATAATGGGTTCTGGAGTTTGAGCAAACCATTCATTTGAACGGCTTAGACAACAGAAGAAAAGGGGTATTTCGGGCTAGGCAGAGGATAAGGGTTAGGCTGAATGGGACAAGTTCATCGGGTCTGGGGAGGGGGGTCGTGGTCTGTTTTTTTCTAGAAGCAGACATGGCGGCCAAGACTGTAACAGTGAGGCGGACCTATTCTACGATGCTGAATATTGTCATCTATGAGAGCAGATGTGTCCTATATGTGACATTGTTCAATTCCTCCGAGGGTTGAGTCAATATCTGTTTGAGGAGATCACCTATCCCACCTTCACTGTGTTTAGTCAATAGTCATGCATATTTGATTCCTCAACATTTTCCTAAGTCATTGATTTCTCAATTACCTCTTGTGACAAATGATTTAGGATAATTAATTGCACGCACAAAAGGTCATTTCTTTTCATGTTGTATTAAAGCTTGTGTGCATGAAGAATAAACGACCAATGAGCAGGACAAGTACTACAGATGTCTTCAACCTAAACTTCACTTCAATAGAAACAAGTGACATAACAAAAACATTAATCACTTTAAACATACAATGACAAGATGTTGCACTCTCTGTTATAACAGTCGGAGGGGCTTACATGATCTCACCACCCTAGGGCCTAATCCAACTAAAAACATCAAATTCACATTCATTCACATGATTTGTCTTTTGTAGGTGTTACAAGCAAGAGTGTTCAGTATGCAAGGCTGTTCAGTATGCGTCTGTAGCAAGGCTGTTCCGCATGTGTCTGAAACTAGGCCTTTTCTCCTCATGTAATCTTGTTTAGTATGTGTCTGAAGTAAAATACATTGTGGTCGTAAGTAATGATGTACAAGGCACATATGCCCTAAAATTATAATATTGTGGCTGATACATGACACGTCAATTCGTATACATTGAGCACGTAGTGGAAGGCATTCAGTGTATGTTCTGAAGACAAACAATCATAATGGGGTTGGTAGATCGTTGATTTCATCTGAAGAATAATTGAACTCAATTGACCTGCAAATAAGGTTCAATAACGCCGAGTAGAAGTAGAAGGTGACAATGGCTACCTCTATGTAGCGCATAGCCATACGTCCTACATTGTCACAACCGCAAATAGGGAATTGGTTACACCGCGACCCATGGCTCCCAATTCGATGGACAGTACATTGGACGAGCGTGGGATGCCCGCTTGCCCAACTGCCAACACATGGTGTATGGGTCGACGGGTGTGTTTGGGTTGATCATGTCCCATGCGCGCTTTATGTTTGCCCACTCGGCCACCGCAGTGTCGTGATCCTTGGGGGGGGCAATTTCACGGTTCTCCAAGGACCGTGTACTGGCTCTGGACGACCAGCCCAGCGCTGCAATGGTGGTAGAGGGCGCGTATGTCGAACATGGGACATGTCGATAGATGGTTTGTTCAATATACTCGTGAGTACGCGAGGGAGGAGGAGTATGGGTTTGAGAGCGCAAACAAGACGACTATGGCCCGTACCGCTTCGTGTATTTGAAAAGCATCACTCGATATTTGGACTTGTCATGAGCAGCCGGCCGCACACCCAAGTAGGGAGGTGCATTCATGAGTGCCATGCCGAGCCTCTTCTGAGACCGAAGCATTTACGTTCGGCAGCAGGTGTCTAGGGCAGGTTCCGTTACGATGGTCGTTATCAGGCACACCACAAAACATTGGGTAGATGAGGCTTATATTCCGTGATTTTTGACGGTTTTATTTCAACTACGGTTTGACGGATAAATGGGGCTTATTGTTTTGGGGTAGGGGTAGATGAGGCTTATTGTTCTGACGCAGGGGCGGATGAGGCTTATAGATCCGTCACTAGGATGGATGGGGCTTATCATTCTGACAAAGGGGTAGATGGGGCTTATCGTTCTGACGGAGGGGCGGATGGGGTTTATTGTTTTGACAGAGGGGTATATGAGGGTCACGGGTGACAAAATAGGGGGGGATCGGCAGTTTCACCCTGATAAAAATGGGGAGTTTTTCACTCCCCATTCTTGGAGCGGAGATTCCAACTAACGCTCGTCGGCCAGAACCTCCATCGTCCGTCGCCGGTGAAGCCCCCGCCCCCCTCCACCATGCACTCTAGCATTCCCACTGAGTAACCGTTCCATCGTGGTCCTTTGTCGCGAGGACATTGATTGGATCGGACTTGGTGTTGAAGTTCGTTGGCCACTCACATCTCTATGTCCTCTTGTCTCCACCTCCATGCACACACATGTACAGATTACCTTTCAATGGCCTCACCTGGGGAGACGTCATGCGAGCCCATCACGAATGGAGCCTCTGGGGTTATGAAACGGCTGCCTCACCTTGGAGTTCCCTCTGGCACATGCATGACCATTGCTTGATTCTCTATCCTTGATGCACTAGATGCCAACGTTCATACATTCTCACTATCGTGCCCTGCATCATGGATGTTTTGCCTCTGAGTATTTATGGGGGAGTTGCATGTTACCCGGGTGCTGATCCTTAGGGGGCCATCATGCCGGCTTCGGCCGTGCATTGGTGAGTAGCCGTCCTCAGTTTAATACGGAGCGGTCGTGCTCGACCTCCGAGTGGCGGCACGTATCCACTCGAGCATGTTGCTCGGTGCGGGTACGTGCTCACCGGTTGGTAAGTCTCTCTCGCTTCCTCTCACTCACTTGTCTGGTTGACCTGAGCTTTAAGGAAAAATGTTTACCGCTTCCATGGCGTGTCGTGCGCTCCATTGTGTCCTCTCGCCATGTCACACACATCTGTGCTCGGAAGCTACCGAGTAACTTCTGGTATCAGAGCCGTGGGGGTCCGCCCCAACTGCTCATCGTTCTTGGACCCGTAACCCGTTCGCCAAAGGTTCGGCGCCATCGATGGGCTTGCGGCATTCTTGTCGCTTGGCACCACTGACTCTCTGTCGACTGCACAGCATCATCACCCGCCACATCTGTGCCACCCAGCAGTACCCACATCGAGGTAGTGTAGCTGCCTTACCTGTGCCCGTCGTGTGTCTCTACCGTAGGGACCCCATCTGGTGGTCGCTCGCACCCGCAGACTGTCATTCATCTTTCAATCCCCGCATGACATCTGCTCGTCCACGGCACTCTGCCCTCTCCACCATGGCCCTGCCTCTCTCTCTCTGACACTCCACAATACCACAACATCCTTTGCGTACTTGGCCTTCTTCTCACAGGCCAAAAGCTCATTACTGCTTCCTCTCTAAAGTATCACGCCGCTACCAGTGCTCGCCGCCATTGCGATCGGAGCACTCTGCTCCAGCTGCCTCCGTTGTCTTGCGGCTGCCTGGCACTGCCCGACACACTCGTACCCGCGCTCCTTCTCTTCAAGCACCCCGCGGCAGCCACACCTCTCAGCTCCACCCGCAGGCCCAGCATCAGCCATACTGGATTTACCACCGCTTGATGGTCCTCCAGACGAGGAGCTTGACTCTTGCGTACGGCCATACGCCACGCCGATCGCGGGTGGGAGGATGCACACCTCTTTGATCCACCCTCTTCCACCGACGACGACACTCCGTCGTGGGCCCGCATGCTAGAGGGTTCCTACTGGCACGACGATGTCCCCGTAGTAACCGAATGTGAGGTAGAGGAGATTGATCGGCAAGTGTATACGGCGGACGACTTGCCTCTGACGCCGCCTCTCCCCTCTAACATGCACCCTCTCGCGATCCACAGTCATCAAACCTTGCCTCTACAGCCGACCCCGCTCCTGCTCCATCTCCCACAACAGCAGAATCAGCCGGACCATCTACGACCCGTGAGGTGCCCGGAGTGATCCCGTCCTCCTAGTTCACACAGATTCCATCAGCTTGGTGGGCATTATTCTTGACGTAGCTGCAGGTGTCGCAGCAACCTTCACAGCCACAACCCGTGCGAGCAGAGTCCCGACGCAGATAGCGGTGGGTCGTGCGGCCGAAGCCTACACGCACGCTGCACATCTCTTACACTGCTTGCCGTTGCAGCCGCCAACATAGCCACACAGGTCACGGCAGTAGCAGCCTCTTTTGCCACTACAGCATCCTCTGTCGCTGACGTAACGACAACCGCTTTTGGCTCCATTCACGCATCCACCGCAACTGCAGTCCTGAATCCCACTGGTGCTCCTCGGGAGCTCATACCTCACACCACCACGTGCGTCCTCGTTGTGTCAGCATCGGCAGCAGTGGCCGGAGCTACTGTCACAGGTCTTCTCTTCCTCACTGTGGAAGTCGCCGGGTGGGTGGCTGTCCTCTTCTCCTCAGCTTCCGCAGTGGTGCCTCCTCTCTTCGCATTGCTGCCAGACCACTAGATCCATGAGTACCCTCTCCCACTACACGTTGCACATTCATTGTCATCTCCTCTATCTACTCCCTCTCACCATGCAAGGACTAGAGGAGAGAATAACGGTCCTGCAAGCTGCCCTTAGTGAGGCATAGACAGCTCATCGTAAGGCTGAGGATGACATGCAACAAGGACGTGAAGCACAACACGAGTTAGCCACCACTATAGTAGCACTAGTCATAAAGCGCCTACGTAATGTCCCAGGCCTTGCTATCGTTCTTCCTGTTGAGGACACTGCATATGCTGAATCCCCAGTGACGGTGTCCCCAACTCCTCTTCTCCCGCTCTTTCCGCAGCTGCTCTTGCTCAGGTCCTTTTCCCTGCTAGGTAGAAGGACTTCGAGACACCATCACTACAGTACACCTCCAAACTAACCTTCACCTCATGGGAGATACGCTTCAGCGTGTGGGCCCAAGGTGAACTGTTGTGGGAGTACTACTATCCCCCAAAGCCACCATTTGTTCCCCGGCCAGCTGAGGTGGCCCGGGTTGTACAGGCTCTCATCAATGCGGGGCCTAAAAGCCTTCTTGACAACATCGGCACGTACAATGCCGACCCTACACGTGGCACACCCACTGATCATTTCAGTGCCTACACCCTCATTCGTCGCCACAAGACTGTGACTGGGCATGCTACCTAGAGTGCTCTAACTATGTAGTTTAACACACTGTAGATGCGGGCAGATGAGACTACAGAAGAGTATTGGGTGCGTATTCTGCGCTTTTTACTCGACCTGGGCAAGGCAGCTCCAGGTCCTCTCTCCGCTTGTTTGTCCATTGTTGCTCGTCTCATCCCTGAGCTCTGTTATCTCTACCTTCACGTCTCCCAGATAGAGCTCGAGCGTCTTGCTGCTGCTCCGGTCCCTACGAAAACACCGTTAGGAACCGGATCCCTCTATGAATTCACTGCTTCTCGTCTCACCGATTGGTGGAACGGCTTGCAGAACAAACACATGCATCGTGTTGCCCTTGCTACAGTCACCACCCCCTCGTCCTCCTCTTCCACCACCACCTCCTCTTCTCCATCCCCCTCTTCTCTCACTGCAGCTCATTCCACTCAAGCTACTCCTCGAGGCGGGGGTGGCGGGTCCGGTCGTGGGGGTGGTCGTGGTGGTAAAGGGCATGGGGGTGGCTGGGGTGGTAAGCCATCCTCCGACTCCACCATCAGCACCAATGTCACCTGCTGGAACTGTGGTGCCACTCGTCACTCTACGCCCAAATGCCCAGCTCCTCGTGATGACGTTCGCTTGGCATCATCCATGTGTGCCCATTGGGCACGCACAGGTGTGACTTCCTCCTTGGCCGCAACAGCAGTAACAGTCACATCTCCCTTGCCTTCTTCCTCTGCCTCCGCGCTCACCACGAATCCTGCTCCCCTTTAACCGTCACCGTTACCAGCCAGTCCTTGGGGCTAGATTCCGCCCCCATCCGGGCCTCCGTACTATGGCCCTCCATCTCCCACTACACCGCGCCTTCCGGGACCCATGACGATGGTAATTTCTCCAATCGTTCCTCCGACCGCTCCTCTGACCGTCGTGACGAGGAGCGCACTCTTGAGCGTCGCTTGGCGGAGCTCCTTCACCTTCGCTCTCAGGGAGGTGAGAGTGTGAGTGGCTAGTCTCGTGTGTTTGTCTATGAGTCTGATGTCACCCTTTGTGGTGCTGCATCTACGGGTGTTCAGGGGGCCTTGCCTGATGACTGTGATTGGATCGAAGAGTGGCAGTCTCACACATTCCCCGCTCGACTTGGTGGCACCTCCTCCCTTCCCCTTCATGGCACTGTGGATGTCTGTCTCGTTCTATCCACCACTCGTGCAGCCCCTGGCCTTTGGATCATTGACTCTTGGGCCACACATCACATGACCTCGTGTCGCTCGTCCTTCGTGTCACTCGGGCCTGTTGGCTCTCTTCGTTCTGTGCGCACTGGTTCTGGCCAACTTCTCCTTGTTCACGGTGTTGGTGTCATTTATTTTGTCGGCCTTCGAGGCACTGTCTACCTTCCCGACGTGCTGTACGTTCCTGACCTCGAGGTCATTCTGCTCTTTGTGACCACTCTTGACGACCAGGACATGGACTTCTCGTCCAGCCGCGGCCTTGCCTCGATCTCCTTGCGCTCGTCTGGCCGCCTTTGTAGAGTGCGCTGTGACCGCCTGTTTTGTGTTCCTCTCTCATTGCCCTCATCTTCCGCTGCGTCTGCTCTTGTCCACATTGTACCCTTTTTGTCTCCTGCCCATGCTTATCTCTTGCATTGTCGGCTCTATCACATTCACACTACCGCCATCCAGCGCCTTCTCCGCCTTCGGCCTGCTGCCGGCCTTGATCCAGCCACCTTTGCACCTCCCTGCTCCTCGGCCTATCTTGACTGTGCCAATGGCAAGATGCATCATTCCTCATTCTCCATAGCTGTGTCCACAACCTCTCATCCTCTTGACCTCATCCATGCTGATGTCATGGACCCTTTGCTTTACGATTTTCTTGGTGGCCTCGGTCGCTACGTCCTCTGCTTGGCGGATGACTACTCTCGATACCTTTGGGTCTTGCTCTCCGCCACAAGATTAATGTCACTGATGTCCTTGAAACCAGGCTTCCTCAAGCCGAGCGTGCCTGTCTTCACCCCTGCCGTGTATTTTGTAGTGGCAGAGGGGGTGAGTTTTTTGGTCCTACCTCTCGCTTCCTTGAGTCTCGTGGTTTTCTTCTTGAGTCGTCTGCCCCCTACACTACGCAACAAAATAGCGTGTTTGAGCACTGGAATCACATTCTTGCTGACGGTGTGCACGCTATTCTCTCCGCCTCTGGTCAGTCTCCACTGTTCACCTTTGAGGCCGTGTCCTGCATGACGTGGGTCTGGAACCGGGTGCCACATGGTCCTCTTCCTCACACTGTCACACCTTTTGAACGCTTGAAAGCTCTGCATGCTGACCTCAGTCTTGCTCGTGTGTGGGGGTGTCTTACTTCTGTGTGGCTTCCTCCGACCAAAGAGATGGTAAGCTTTCTCCCCATGGTCGCTTGTGTGTGTTCCTCGGTGTGTCACCGTTCTCCAAGGCCTGGCGGTTCTCGAATCCCTCTTGTAGTCGTTTCATTGTCCTGCAATGCGCTCTTCTTCAAACACTTGTTTGAGCGTGACGCTCCTCCCTTCGGCGGGTCCCTCTCTCCGTCTTGATGGATGTCAACAGTGCTTTCTTGCATGGCACGTTGGACGAGAAAATCTACATGGTACAGCCGCCCGATTTCTCTGATGGAACAAACTAAGTGTGGCGTCTGCGCAAGGCCCTCTATGGCCTAAAGCAATCCTCGCGCTGCTGGAACCAAGAAATCACAATGACCCTACAGAAGGGAGGCTTTTGAAGGAGCCCCGTGGACCCTGCTCTATTTCTCAGTGCCCCTACAAAACCACTTGTTGCCATCCTGTTCTATGTTGATGATCTCCTCATTGCATCCCCTCACGCTGCGTCCGTCGCAACTACAAACTCCCTACTCCAAGCAGCATACAAAATGAAGGACCTTGGTCCAGCCCGTGTCTTCCAGGGCATGAAACTACAGTGTGATTGCGCACGTCGCACCCTGCACGTTCACCAAGATGCATACGTTCGCAGCTTGGGGGAGCTTTTTGGCCCGATCCTCGCTGCTATCCCCACAGTTTCCACACCCATGACCCCCTCTGGTGAGTCACTCTTGAAGTCCTTGGACCTGTCAAAAGTGGGGGAGACAGTCGACGTGACTGACTACCTCCGGGTCATCGATACTGTGATGTACCTTGCTACCACCACACGTGCTGATGTTGCCTTTGCTGTGAAATTCCTGTCTCAATTTTCTCAATGTCCCCGTGAGTGGCATCTTGAGGCTGCCCTGCGAGTAGTACAATATGCACTCTCCTCACCCTGTGTCGGTCAGTACTTTTGTGCACAACCCTCATTCGTTGTTGACGGCTTCACTGACAGTGACTAGACACATGACTATGATGCACGCAGCAGAACAGGGTACATCTTCATGGTTGGTGGCACTGTAGTCTCCTGGAAAAGTGGCAAACAAGGTTATGTTGCCCGCAGCATAGCTGAGGCTGAGTAAGTTGCTCTTGGCATAGGCGCTTGTGAAGCTGTCTGGCTTTGTCGTTTGCTACAACAATTGCGTGTTCCCATCCGTTGCATCACTCTGTGCTGCGACAATCAAAGCACACAGGTCATTGCCGAGAATAGTGGCATGCATCACTCACGCACCAAGCACATCAATGTTGAGCTCACTTTATTTGCGAGTGCATTGCTGCTGGCATTATTCAAGTTGCTTGGGTGGACACACGCTCTCAGAGAGCTGACTTTTTTAGCAAGGCACTCAGCCAAAATGTCTTCAAAAGTGCTCTTCATGCTGTTGGTCTCATCTGTCCCCATGACCCAGGTTGAGTTGCATGGTGGATCCTTTGTGTATCTGTTCATCACATCTTGTGTCGACCCCATGTGTGTGGGATTGTTTGCCTACGGGTCATGGGGGAGTGTTGAAGTTCGTTGGCCGCTCACATCTCTATGCCCTCTTGTCTCCCCCTCCATGCACACACATGTACAGATTAACTTCCAATGGCCTCACCTGGCGAGACGTCATGCGAGCCCATCGTGACTGGAGCATCTAGCGTTATGAAACGGCTGCCTCACCCAGGAGTGCCCTCTGCTACATGCATGGCCATTGCTTGACTCTCTATCCTTGATGTGATAGGTGCCAAGGTTCGTACATTCTCACTGTCGTGCCCCGCATCATGGATGTTTTATCTCTGAGTGTTTCTGGGGGAGTTGCATGTTACCTTGGTGCTGATCCTTAGGGAGCCATCATGCCGGCTTTGGCCGTGCATTGGTGAGTAGCCGCCCTCGGTTTAATGCCGATCGGTTGGGCTCGACCTCCTGGTAGCGGCACGTACCCACTCCAGCATGTTGCTCGGTGCGGGTGCGTGCTCACCGACTGCTAAGCCTCTCTCGCTTCCTCTCACTCACTTGTCTGGTTGACTTGAGCTTTAAGGCAAAATGTTTACCGCTTCCATGGCTGAAAGAAAGCTTCCTAGCACTGCTGTCGCTGGCGTGGCTGTATAAGCCAGCCAGCTAACTCATTAGCACACACAGGTGGAGGTGAGAACAGCAAGAGGTTGGCTAGGGACACGAACACAAGTGACAGAAGCTGCAAATGTTGAAACATGCAGAGAGAGGTGACAACTGAGGTCTGGGAAACCTAAATAGCATCACGGACCTAGTGCACACACACGCGGCGCACAAGGGCGCTATTTTCTAGCAGGACTAAACGGTGGCAAAAACACAGTTTTGACCATAATTCCATGTAGACACGTCAGAACGACGAGCCGTTTGAACCACAACGGCCGCGTCGACGAGATCTACTTCCCAATAGAAAGCACGCCTACGTGCTTCGACACAGCACGAATCTAAAAAATACGGAAGTCTTCTGGGCGCCCGTGGCCGCCGGCCGCCAGCCTTCTACCACCGTCGCCAGTCTCAGGGATCTGCACGTGAATGGACATGAGCCGAGGGGTCACCGCAAGCCGTGTACGGCACACACAAAAACACTCCCCCATGACCGGAGGGCAAAACACGTCCATGCACATGCAGACACTAACACTGTACAGAGCAAGAAACGCACAGCCGCTGTAGGCAGCAGGCACAGCACATGCAAGGTGGCACATGAGGAATCAACCTGCAACAGGGATGGGGCAGAGTCCAACGGAACGAGTGGCCGCATGAAACTTCGAACGACCCAGAGCCTTGGTCAGGAAATCTGCGCACTGCCTGTCAGTGCTCACGTGGATGACTCGGATCTCACCACGATCAACCAGATCNCACATGCAAGGTGGCACATGAGGAATCAACCTGCAACAGGGATGGGGCAGAGTCCAACGGAACGAGTGGCCGCATGAAACTTCGAACGACCCAGAGCCTTGGTCAGGAAATCTGCGCACTGCCTGTCAGTGCTCACGTGGATGACTCGGATCTCACCACGATCAACCAGACCACGCACGAAGTGGTGCTCGACATTGATGTGCTTTGTGCGTGCATGGAACACACCTGCGTTCTTGGCGATGTCCTCCGCTCTCATGTTGTCACACTGGAGGACCACGGGGGGGATGGACTGACGCAGTTCGCGCAACAAACGGACAAGCCAGACACATTCCGCTGCACCGGCGCCTAGGGCAACATACTCTGCCTCAGCGGTGCTGCGTGCGATGCAGCCCTGCTTCCCACTTCCCCAGGACACTGTAGTGCCTCCAATGAGAAAGATGTAGCCGGTGCGGCTCTTGCCATCTGGACTCCATGCCCAATCACTGTCTGTGTACCCATCGAGCACAACTGACACCTGCTCGCGAAAGCACAGTCCGAAGAGTGCGGTGGACAGGATGTAGCGCACACACCGGACTACGGCCTCCAGTGTTCGCTGGCGTGGAGCCTGCGAGAACTGGGCGGGCAGGTTGAAAGTGAAGGCAATGTCGGGCCGTGTCGTGGTGGCCAAGTGCATGAGCGAGACGATGACTCGCAGGTACAGGGTCACATCGACTGGCTCCCCCAGGTCAGCTGGGTCATCCACCTGCAGGGCGGCCTGTCCCTCAGGGGTCATGGGCGTGGAGGCCGTGCGAACGGCTGCAAGGGGGTCGGCAAAGCGCTCCCCCACAGTCTCTGTGTAGCGTCCCTAATGGACAGGGAGTGTGCGGCGGACACGGTCGCGCACGATGTCCATCCCCAAAAAGACAGAGGCCTCACCAAGATCTTTCATCTTGTAGGCCGAGGTGAGAACGGCCGTAGCAGCGTTCACTGCTCCGAGGTCGGGCGAGGCGATCAGAAGATCGTTCGCATAGACAAGGATGGCAGCGAGCGGTGTTGGGGACTGTGCGAGGAACAGAGATGGGTCAGCGTCGCTCTGAACGTACCCAGCTTGTTTCAGCGTGCTGGTGATCTCCTGATTCCAGCAGCAAGGTGACTGTTTCAGGCCGTACAAGGCCTTTTGTAGCCGGTACACGCGACCGGTACCATCCTCGAAGCCGGGTGGCTGGACCATGTAGATCTCCTCCTCAAGGTCCCCGTTCAGGAACGCGTTGTTGACATCCATCTGGTCCCAGTCGTGCTGTGCCACCTGGCTAAGTAGAGTGAGCGTGGTCGTCATTCGGCCAACAGGAGCAAAGGTCTCGGTGTAGTCCACGCTAGGGACCTGAGAGAAGCCCTTTGCTGTCAGGCGCGCTTTGTAGCGTTCCACAGTGCCATCTGGTTTTAGCTTCTTGCGGAGAACCCACTTGGCCTTGATAGCCTTGCGGTTCTTCGGCAAGTCCACCAGCTCAAAGACGCCATGCTCTCGGATGGCATCGAGCTCAGCCTGGTACGCAGCGCGCCAGTGCTCAGCGTTTGGGGCTGACAAGGCCTCTGATAGGCTGGTGGGATCGGGAGACAGCACTGGCGCATTGCGTGTAGCCAGGGCATACGCCGCAGAGGGAGGCTCGACCGTCACCATGGACTCAGCGGCGTCACGAGCAAGACCGCGCTCATGAGCAAGTAGTGCCATACCAGTGACGCAGCCAGGGTGAACTTCAGCAAGACCGTGAGCTCTCAGGCTGAGGGCCTTCGTGCCCGGGTCACCGCAAACGACGCTGCGCGTCGGACGAGGGCGGAGACGTCCGCCGGGTGCCCGTGTGTAGGGGTCCGACGGGGCAGGAGCAGTGGGCGCCGCTGACTCACACGCCGGTGTGGACTGCACGGCAGGCGCGCCACTCGAGGCTGGCGTGGCCTCAATAGCTGGGGGCGGGCGCACGGCAGCCGCAGGCGCGTCCGCGGCCGGAGGCAAGGACGGCTCAGAGCCAGACACGGATGCGGACGCAGGGTCAGTTTGAGCCTTAGACGCGGAAGCAGGCGTGGGTTCAGACAGAGCCTCAGACGCGGAGGCAGACTCGGACGCAGACTCAGACACGGGTGAGAGCAAAGAGTCGGGGGCAGAAAAGCGAGCCACAGACGGGGCGGGGCTGGGGGTGCCGGTGGGCACAACCGCTGGGGACAGCCCCGGGGATGCCGGCGACGGATTGACCGTATTGGACGGGGGCACTGTGCCAACCGTGCCAATAGCCTCCCCCACACTACGGGGTCCGGAACACCCAGGGGCATGAGCAGCATGCAGAGCGTGGATGCGAGCAAGGTCGCGGAAGGCGCGATGCTAGAAGAATAGAGCATCACAGGACTCCACGATGCGGCGTCGCTCACGGTCCCAGAACCGCCAGGCCTTCGACCGCGGGGCGACACCAACGAAGGCGCAGATGCAGCCCCGCGGAGAGAGCTTGCTCCCCTGCTGCTCCGGTGTGAACAAGATGCAGGCAAGGGCGCCCCAGACGCGGGCCAGGCTCAGGTCCGTGCGACGCCCGTACCACAACTCGTAGGGTGTGCGGTGACCTGGGAGGGGGCCGTGGGGAATGCGGTTCCAGACCCAGGTCATGTACGCCATGCCCTCGAAGGCAAAGGCCTCAGGCATGGCACTTTCTGCGCGCATGGCACGGACTGCATCCTCCATGGTGCGGTTCCAGCGCTCGGAGACACCGTTCTACTGGGGGGTGGCAGGGGCGGAGAGGTTGTGGAAGACGCCAAGCTCGGTGAAGGAGCGGGCCATGTCACCGAGGTACTCGCCGCCGCGGTCCGAGCGAAAGGTCTGAAGGCGGTGGGGAGACTGGCGCTCGGCCATGACCAGT
>SZWC01008656.1:47109-58447 GCA_023375785.1 Penium margaritaceum
CGGACTGCATCCTCCATGGTGCGGTTCCAGCGCTCGGAGACACCGTTCTGCTGGGGGGTGGCGGGGGCGGAGAGGTTGTGGAAGACGCCAAGCTCGGTGAAGGAGCGGGCCATGTCACCGAGGTACTCGCCGCCGCGGTCCGAGCGAAAGGTCTGAAGGCGGTGGGGAGACTGGCGCTCGGCCATGACCAGCCAAATGCGGACGGCAACAGCGGCATCGCTCTTCTGTCACAGACTATAGACCCAGCGCATGCGCGTGAAGTCATCAGTCAACGTCAGGATGTAGCGACCGCGGTCCTCCTGAAACTCGACAAGGAGCGGACCCATGAGGTCGGAGTGGACAAGCTCCAAGGGCCGACGGGCCCGGGAGACAGACACAGGATAGGTGGACCGGTGCATTTTGCCTTCAGCACAGGCCAGGTAGTCGGTCGTGGGCGGCGCCTCGAAGGACACCGCATCAAGACCGAGAGCGGGATCAGTGCGGACCAGTCTCTCGACTGCTCCCAGGTGCACATGACAGAGGCGTCGATGCAGGAGACGATGATGCTCGGGGGACAGAGCTCCAACGACGAAAACACGGGCAGTGGGAGACGGAGGCAAAGGGGGTGCACTCGCACAGGACCCAGAGATGTGATACAGATCATCGACGACCGTCCCACTGAGGACGGTCTCTTCGGTGTCACGCACAAAGATGCGAGCATCGGCAGCTGTGTGCGTGACACCCAGGCCCATCTTGGTGTAAGCACGGACAGACAGCAGACTGAGTTCCAGATCAGGGACAAAGAGGACGTCGGAGATGTATACGAGACCAGCGAGCCCGGTGAAATGCACAATCCCAACACCCTGGACAGAGACCTCATGGCCAGTTGCAGTGCGTACAGAGCGAACGGTGCCAACAGGGTGCAAGACGACGAAGGCGTCACGGCGACACGTCATGTGGTGGGTGGCACCAGAGTCAACAATCCAAGTGGCATCGGTAACACGTGTAAAAGGGGCAACGTGGCACTCGGCGACAGAACAGGGCGCGGTAGCGGGACGCTCAGCGTGGGACACAACAAGGTGACCAGTAGAGCGTACATGAGTAGCATGCAGCCAAGATACATCATCAGGTCCGTCACACGCACACGGCTGGGCATGGGGACCACCACAGGCATCAGGCGGATACAGACAGGCCATAGGCAGTAGGACCCCTCGACTCAGTCAACTCACTCGCACCTCCCTGAGATGAGCGCAGGGCGAGAAGCTGGTGCAGCTCGGCGATCGTTCTATCGCGTTCAGCGAGCGCTTGGTCGCGAGGATCCGCGGAGGAGCTTGCTCTGGCGACGGACTTCTCTAGGACGGCTGCGGTAGTGGCGGCCGAGCGGGCGGTCGCACAAGACGTCTGGCGCATACGTGTCTCATGCGCCTGCTGCAACCCACGGATGACCTTGGCCCAGTCCAAAGGACGGCCTGTGAGGCAAGTGCAGTCGGGATAGCGGTGGTCACCTCCACAGTTGAAGCACACGAGCCGTCGGCCCGTCGTGCAACTGGAACCGCTGCTGCCACTGCTGCCGCCACTGCCGCCGCTGCCGTCGCTGTTGCTCATGCTCCCGCTGCTGCTGCTGCGGTTCACACTGCTGGTGGTAGTACCGCTGCTGGTCCCGCCGCTGGAACCACCACCTGACGCTTTGCGACCCTTCTTCCCCTGAGCTGGAGCCGTTGTAGCTGTAGACAACGGGGAGGGAGATGCGGCGGCAACTGCAGCTGAAGCTGTGCTGCGGCAAGCGCGGTTCGCGGCATCCATGTGGTCGACCTCCAGGAAGTGGAGGGTGGCCCAGCGCAGCAGGGTCCCGTCGCTCGCCAGGTAGCGAAGCAGAGTCTGGTCGAATTTGCTGAAGACGCACGCGTAGTCGGGATGGATGCCGTAGAGGATGATCTGGAGGGCAAAGTACTACGCAGGGGCGTCGTCTCCCAGCTCCTCGTAGAACTGGATCGCCCGACGCCAGTAGTCAGCTGTGGACTCCTTAGCAGTGTGACAGAGGGAGTTGAAGTCGGCAAGGCGTTGGGACGTCAGGGCCAAGGTGGTGCCCTAAAAAAGAGTGACAGCCAGCGCCCACGCCTCGCGAGAGTCTGCTCCCGAGCCGGTCAGCGGATCGCCAAGAAACCGGCTGAAGTCTTTGGTGAAGTCTGGGGCGGCTTTCATCAGACCGAAGGCGGCACGGACTGCCATCTGCGTCTAGGCAGGGTCAGATGCCTGGTATGGGGTGAGATAGTAGGCGAGGACTCCCTCGCTCATGGCCCACATGCGAAAGCGCGGCTCCCAGGACTTGAAGTCATTCCCGGGCCGGAAGACGGGCGGGTCCGACTCAAACCACTTGGGTGGCTTGACTGTCGGCAGAGCGACAGGTGAGGTCACTGCGGGACCGGGCATGGAGGAGGCAACCCCCTTGCCCAGGCGAGCCCTCAGAGCAAGTTCCTCAAGAGATGAGCTCAGGCCGGCGTCGCCGCTGGATCTCGTGCCCTGGAGAGCGGCATTGGCCTCACGCGCTCTGCGGCGTGCTTCCAGGTGTATGAGGCATGCTCGCAGCATCTCCTCCTCACCCTCCTCGCCAGAATCAGAGAGGGTCTTCGCGACCTCGTCTGCTTTGCCACCGCGAGCGAGATGGTCTTCGCTTGGGTCTGCACACGGGTGTTGCTGCTGCTATTGCTGCTGGACCTGCTGCTGCTATTGCTGCTGGACCTGCTGCTGCTGGGGCAATAAGCCCCCTATCAGGTCCTGCAGCTCGGCGACCTGCTTCGTCAATGTGTTGCGGCTCTCTGCCTGTAAGTCAGCCAGTGCACGTACTTGGCGCGCTAATGTCGTTGGGCTCAGCGGCTGTTACGGCTGCTTCTGTTGCGACGGCGGCTGCTGCTGTCGCTGCTGCTGCTGTAGTGGCTACTGCTACTGCTGTTGCTGCTGTCGCTGTGGTGATGACGGCGGCGGCCGTTGTTGGCCGCTGACGGTGCTGTCCTCGGCAGCTGCGTCGGTAGCGGCGCTGGAGGGGGTAAGCTTCGGCATGCCGGAAGGTTCCCCCTTTTCTCCCTCCCTCCTTTTTTTGTGTGCGGAACACCGCCGCGGAACGCTCTCGCGAGATACCGCCGCGGAACATTGCCGCGGAACACCACCGCGGAGCGGTGTCGCGGAACACCGCCGCGGAACACTTGCGTTGAGCACCTCCGTGGAATACTGCCACGGAATAGCTACCGCGGCCGCTCTGCGGTGGGTGCGGAACGCTGTGACCGCAGATCAGCCACGGAACTGCTTTGGACGTGCGACCGCAGAACTCCGTCGATCACCGCCGGCGTGTTCCGGAACGGCCGCGGAGCTGCTGCGGTAGGATGTTGCGGATCCGCGGATCGACGCGGATCTGCCGCGGAACTGCTCCGGTCGTGCGAAAAGCGGAACTCTGCGGATCACCGCTGGACTGTTCCAAAACGACCGCGGAGCTGCCGCGGTGGAATGTCGCGGATCCGCGGAGCACCACGGAACTGCCGCGGCACTGTCGTCGCAAGGAGGTGCACTTGGAACGCCGCGTGCCACTGCGACACCCGTCGGCGTGCTCCGTTGCGGCCGCGCAGTTGCCGCGGCTGCTGCGGAGACCTCACCGCCGCGGAACACCGCGGATGTTGTGGGGAGCGACCTCCGCTGCCGCGGAACTGCCGCGGAATGTGCGCGGACCTCTTAAGAAAACGGTGGAAATAGTGGTGGGTCCCCCCAGGACCTCTCGTCGAGGCAGTGGGTACTGCTGCTGCTGCGACTCCAGGCAACGGCTGCGGTTGCTCACTGCTACTACGGTTGCTGCGCCTCTGCTACGCAGCTGTGCAAGCACTGGCTCGCTGCTCTGATACCATGAAAGACAGCTTCCTAGCATTGCTGTCGCTGGCGTGGCAGTACAAGCCAGCCAGCTAACTCACTAGCACACACAGGTGGAGGTGAGAACAGCAAGAGGTTGGCTAGGGACACGAACACAAGTGTCAGAAGCTGCAAATGTTGAATCATGCAGAGAGGTGACAACTGAGGTCTAGGCAACCTAAATAGCATCACGGACCTAGTACACACACACGCGGTGCACAAGGGCGCCATTTTTAGCAGGAAAAAACAGTGGCAAAAACACAGTTTTGGCCATAATTCC
The DNA here is from genome assembly GCA_023375785.1 of Penium margaritaceum. Lineage (NCBI taxonomy): Eukaryota > Viridiplantae > Streptophyta > Zygnematophyceae > Desmidiales > Peniaceae > Penium > Penium margaritaceum. The sequence continues at coordinate 51,260 of SZWC01008656.1, forward strand.
CTGCAAACACGTTAGAACGACGAGCCGTTTGAACCACAACGGCCGTGTCGACGAGATCTACGTCCTGATAGGCTGCACGCATACGTGCTGCGACACAGCACGAATATAAAAAATACGGAAGTCTTCTGGGCGCCCGTGGCCGCCGGCCGCCAGCCTTCTGCCACCGTCGCCAGTCTGGGATCTGCACGTGAATGGACATGAGCCGAGGGGTCACCGTAAGCTGTGTACGACACACACAACAATGGCGTGCATTGCGCTCCATTGTGTCCTCTCGCCATGTCACACACATCTGTGCTAGGAAGCTGCCGAGTAACTTCACTTGGTCCATGGGGGCGTGGGCTTCGAAAGGAGAGGGAGAGAGGGGGGGGGGTGGCTTAGAGGGGGGCCGAGGCGGCGGTTGACAAAGTGCTGACCAACGGACGTCGGCCGGCATTTTCATTGACTGAATATCCCCCCACACCAACCCCTAAATGGGGATCTAGATCACGGTCCTCCAGCTCGACGATCGCGATTGAGGGCAGTGATGTAGATCAGCGTCCATTTTCACCATGCCTAAGCAGCGACGAGTGCTGCTGTTTGAACATGGTGAAAACGGGTGGGCGGATGTGGTCTATTGTTGCCGGAAAGGGCCGGATTAGGCTTATTCTTTAGAGGGAGAGGAGAATTGGGTAGGGGCGGATGATGAATATTGTTTCGAGTTCGGGGTTTTTGAAGGTCACGCATGACAGAATGAGGGGTAATTAGGATTTGACCGAACTCATAATAGGGCTTGAATGGTATTGCTCGTCGCGGACGAGAGGGTAGGTCGGCTGAGACACACAACCCTGCGGTCCCCCATCGCGAGGACCCCGGGACGCGGTCCCCGCAATGGAGACCGCAGGGCCACGTCGCCTGCTCATCAGTGAGCAAATATCAGTTTTGCGAAGGATATGTGGAATTTCCCTTCGAGATCGATGGGTTTGCGTCCAAACTTATGTCGATGACCAGGGTGTGAAAGTAACGGGTGAGCCTTGTTGCGCTACTTCGGAAGTTTCATGTGCAAGACTGACGCACAGCAAGACCGGGCCGCACCGTTCAGAATTCGATGGCGGAGCAATACGGACAGAAATGTTCTCAGGTTTCCCAAAGGAAATTCGAGCGAACAAAGCCCAGCCATCTTTCATTCATATATACTTTCAAATTGTGATCAAAGCAAACATTTGTTTATTAGTCACCCCACCTTCACTCCTGGGTATTTGAATTGTTGAACCAACATAGTTTGATCCGCCATATACAGGCAACGATAATTTAACACCGAAGGAAAATAATTCTCTTGTGGGCTAGTGGAAAAGCATAAAAAGCCGTCTTGTACCTATGAAAGTTTGCAGTTATGTCTACTAAGGGAGTCATTGAAAATGGCCCTCAGAAAGAGGTAGAAACAGATTACATGGGTTAAAAATAATAAGATAAATCAATAAGGACCGAGCAACTGGATACCCACCATGTCCAAAAATCAAGCTGGCATGCCCGCACGTACTAAATTAGGCACGACATGCCTAATACAGACTAAATTAAAGCTATGATATCCACAAGCCAAAAAAAGAAACACCGTATCCACTAAAAATTTATGTTTTTGCTACATGAAGCATCGGAATTCTGACGTCATCATAATCCTCGAACAATGAAAACCCCTCTTTTCAGGTGTTTGCCATTGTTCAAGGAAGGGGTTTGCGTGGGGTTAGCGTGGGTGGTCCAAGAAACCCTATGCATTAAAAAGGAACTTGCCAAGCCTTGCTACCACTGAGATGAGAAGATCCCCGCGTAAAAAATACATCCCTCAACTCCTAATGTAAAGATGGGCTGGGTTTGAAGGTATTTTCTCCGCTAACCAGGAGAGGTTTGTGTGCCATGAAAAAAGAGTCCAACTTTTGAAAGGGGCGTTTTTGCTCGATCGCGATGGAGCAATGACCCTTTTGTTTTGTTTCTTCGACGCGCAAACCCCCCATTATAATATAGAGTTTTATGTTTTGCGTGAGCTCTACCTATGCAAAACATAAAAAACCCTAAATCGTAATAGGGGGCTTGCGCATCGAAAAAAGGGGCCATCGCTCCATTGCGTTCTCACGAGGGGGTGACGACCGCGATCGAGGGACGGTCACATGACCCTAGTAACCATGCTCGATCAGCGAAGCATGTCGTTAATCGAGCATGGCGAGCGAGGGTTGGATACCTCGTTTCATATTTTTAGAATGTGGATATGCCATATGAATTTTTGGACTGGCGGGTATGTTAGCTTAATAGTGCGCAAAGTACGGGTATCCGAACTATTAGACCCAATATCATAACTAGCCCAAAAACCTAAAAAGTGAAAAATGTTCAGAAAATAAGAACATTGATTACTTATGCATTTCAAAACACGTAACCATAAAAATGTAGTTGAATATGAAAAAAACAATAGTTAATTTCAATACTTGTAGATTTAAGTTGTGTTATTCTTAATGCATGTTTTTATTAGATTAAATCTCTATAGTCGTGAGCACTTTTCCCATTCAAATTTGAGGCTTAATTCTTTTTCTGAATTCTCAAATTAAAACTCTTATCTATAATCATTTCTTGTTTATTCACAAAATCATACGATGTGTTTCATGAATTAACTCATGCATCATGTGTTCAACCGACTATTTTTAGGAATGATCTGAAGTTTTCATAAAATGCAAGAACATAAAGTGTATCATTTGTTCATATATCAGAATTGTGAATATGTGATTTTGATATAATTTTTTTGGATGCATTACATTTCCAATGAAGTGAAGAATGTTTGCAAAAACAATCACATCATGCGAGGGATGAGAGAATAGGACCCTAAAAAAGATATACAAATGTATCCACCAGTTGTGGTTTTTATGAGCAATAGAACTCCTATCCTAGATGCCTTAAAATAAAGTCTGACATTTTAAATTAAAGTGGATTGATTAAAAATCCACCAGTATACACTAAAGGAGGAACATGCCTTTAGAGGAGGTGATTTTGAAGGCATTAGGTTGTAGTGTGAGAGGCTGAGACTTGCAAAGGAAAAAAACTAGAGGCAACAGTTACAACACACCTTGAGGTGGAGGCAACACAACCCAAAGGCATATACGTCTGAATTGGATTAAACCTTGAATTAGCAATGTGCCATTGTTCCTATGCCATCTCGATTGATACATCACATAAGGTAGCTAGGTTCATATTTAAATACTAAGGTGGTTTTGTAATAACTTGGAGAAGGGGTAATGCTATTGCAACTTTAGATTCAATGAGATATCTTAGTTTTTCCTTGAATTTGAAGAGTCAAGAAGCAAATAAAAACAACTCCTAATGCCATTAGAAAGAGGACAAGTGAAGGAGGGCGTTAACCAACCATCCTTCTATAAGAAGATAAAGGGTCATAACCTCCTTCATAGAATTCAAAGGTGCCCTTAGATTATGTGAAGGCAAGCATTTGAATGTCATCCATCATAAATTTATAATGTAAGACATTGAGCCTTTGCTAAATGGAAAATTGAACTAGAAATGAATTGTGAATCAAAACCACCACAAAATAGGGTTTCTACAACATCAAATTTTTTTGAAAGATTTTAGCATTCAACCTTAAAACATGGGCCTTCTATACACCCGATTTTCAAGGTTTGATTTCATTGTGTCTAGGAGTTGGCACCTTCGTCTTAGGGGATTTCGGCGAGCTGCTTTTTGTTTTGTGCCATGCATTTGGTTCACGGTAATAAATAATAAGCATGTAGCTTCTCTTTAGAATTATGATAAGGATTCATGTTTTTTAACCATGAGTAATCATAACCACAACTATTTTTTAGGTTTTAAGAATGTTTTCACCATATTTTTCAAATTTGAAACCTGGTATTTTCTGTCATATATGTTTTTAAAAAGTCAACTATTCACACCTTTGAGGAACAGATAAAGGTATGTTACTACCAATATTGAAGTATTATGGTTCATAGTTGTCCATAAAGAAATGACCATAATATGGAAACGGGTACATGTAGGGATTACCCACAAAGTTTTGTGTGTGTATGCACTACCCGAAAATTAGAAGAATAAAACTTCTCTAACCGGCAATCAGATGAGTAAGACTCCCCTTCATAGTGACATGAGAACATTGACATTTTACCCACAAGAAGCAAGAAATTGCAAATTGTCATTGTTGAGAATGTTATCATTGTACCTATAAACAACAAGAAATCGCAACATGTCGTCGCTCCATGCAATGTAGCATCGACATGCTGCCATTTTCAAGATTTCTAACATTCACAAACCTCTCTTTCAAGGGGCTTGTGAATTTTTGTGGTGGGGGTTTGCGTATGGTTCGCATGGGGGGGGGTCGTGACTCCCCATGCGTGGAAAGGGAGCTTGTTGGGCCCCACTACTGCGCGACCTAGTAGGAGCGCGTGCAAAAATAAAACTATTAACCCCTAATGTAATTCAGAGTGTGGTTTGATTCGGGAATGAAAAAAAACTAGATTGTTTTACGTGTGAGGAAAAAGAAGACCGAGAATTTTTGCTGGATATAAAAAACGAATGTTTTCACTCGATTGCGATCGAGCGATGACATGTTTATTTTTCTTTGCCGACAAGGAAACCCCCTAATTTTATGTAGGGTTTTATATTCTACGCAGTGTCTAATTGGGATAAACATAGAAATCCCTAAATCAAACCAAGGGGTTTGGGTGATAAAAAAAAAGGTCATCGCTCGATCTCGATTCTCGTGTGGGAGGGAGAAACGCGAGGGGATGAACATGCCCCACCTCAGTTCACTTAATCAATGGCACATGCCGTTGATCGATCATGGTGAAGCGAGTGGGCACGGCAGTCCTATTTTATAAGTCGCTGGGCAGGGTGTTCATTTAATTTGTGTGCTCGGTAAGGCGTCACCAAACCCCTCACGAATTGATTTATAATTGAATTTATTTGTAATATTAAAATTTCAAAAAACCTTTATCATTGTTTTCAGATGATCCATAACCTGATTTGGATCTTACATATGTGATAAAAATTTTCCAAATGTTGTTATAGTTGTGGCCGACTTTTATAAAGGATTTTGAACTTAATAAACGGATGAAAATATAGAAATTCGGTATGAATATGCATGATGATCTCATTCAAAATCATATTAAGTAGAAATATATTTGTGAATTTGGCAAAATGTGCTTCATAATGAACGAAGTAGCATGGAGTAATGATGGGATGAGGTTAGTGGGACATAAGAATAAGGTTACCCCAATTAATTCATATAAATATAGATTGAAACTTTATTTTGAAGAGGAATGAATTTACACCTCTAAGAGCAATTTAGTATTTTAGTAGGTTTAGCCATGTGCCAATTTTGGGGCATCTCCAACCTTGAAGTCTTGTGTAAATATGAATTTTCCCTCATTTGTTTCTTTCATAAGATTCCAAAGTCACAATAGTTTTCATATTTTTCTATAATTTCAAGAAAATCTCATTGGTATCAACAGTTCGTTTTTAAGATTATGTATTTCTTGGTGACATTAGGAGGTAGGGAGCAACTAGGAATGAAAAACTAGAATATTCTATGGCAATTTAGGCAAAATATGTTAGATTTCTTTCAAAATGACGAGAGCAGGGCAAATATGGCCTTCTAGAAAAGTAGGTGAGATTTCTAGGAGGACGCTGTTGGACAACTGGAAGGGGACAAAATCGAAGATGTTTAGATGCATCATGTGGCGATCAACATGTCGCGGCTGTAACGAGTTTCGAAAAATGGACCCAGAAATGAACATTTGAAGATGTCCTGTGACCGGCTCCACTACCCCCCGTCTTCCGTGCAGCTTTCCAGTCGACACGGAGGCCTTCCTGGAAGTCCGCCGGTGCCCCTCCTGCGCTGCCCACCCCGCAAGCCTCCGCGCGGAGCGAATCTCACACACACGTCTGGATTGGGAGGGGTGAGCGCGTCGGTTTCAAGGCGAGGGCAATTCGCGCCTTCCTCTCAACAGCCCCTCATCCGCGTCCCCTCTTTTCAACCGAGGCACCCCCCCGCCCCGTCGATCTGGCTTGGATCTGCAGCCTGCCACGCGAATCGACCACCCTGAGCCGCCCTGCGTCTCACTCTCTCCCCATCTCTCGCGCACGCGCTCTCGAGCACAAGCAGACAAAAGATTCACACCTGCATCCTTGGCGGTTGTCAATTCGCTGCGGGAAGTAAGCGAGGCGAGCGAGATCGCGCCCGCAAGTACAAGGAACAGCAGGAAGGGAAGCTGAGCAATAGCAACAGCCAACGCGACAGCACGAGCAACAGCACCAGCAAGAGCAACAGCAACAGCGACACCGACAGCGCGCTGTGTCCACCAGCAGGCATTCGCCATGGTTCACCTCACAGAAGTGAGGATCGTTCTGCCCTTTACAGGTGAGCTGCTGCTGCTGCCGCGGCTGCTGCTTCGGATGACGAGGGAGAGCAAGCTGTGTGGCCCCACTGATCGCAACGCCATCAGTAGAAGCTTTCAGCTGTTTCATTGAGATTCATTGCGACTGATGACGAACACCAGCCGCTGCCAACCCACGCCACTCCATGCCATGTCGTGACGTGCCACGCCACCCCATGCCATGTCCTGACGTGCCACGCCACCCCATGCCATGTCGTGACGTGCCACGCCACCCCATGCCATGTCGTGATGTGCCACGCCACCCCATGCCATGTCGTGACGTGCCACGCCACCCCATGCCATGTCGTGACGTGCCACGCCACCCCATGCCGTGCGATGTTGCGCAGTGCTATGCCATGCCGTGCCAATCTGTTCCATGTCCTGGTGTGCCAGGCCATTTCATTACATGGTATGAGATGGCAGGGGCATGGCATGGCATGGCATGGCATGGCATGGCATGGCATGCTCGTCATGCCGTGCCATCCCTTGCCAATCTATACATGCCCTTCGTGCCATACCATGCCTTGCCATGCCATGGCATGACATGCCATGACATGCCATGACATGCCTTGCCACAGGATATCATTTCATGCCCCTCTCATCCACCACCTCCTCCTCCTCCTCCTCCTCCTCCTCCTCCTTGTCCTTGTCCTCATCCTCGCCCTCCTCGTCCTCCTTGTCCTCCTTGTCCTCGTCCTCATCCTCCTCGTCCTTGTCCTCCTCCTCGTCGTCGTCGTCGTCGTCGTCGTCCTCCTCCTCCTTGTCCTCGTCCTCG
>SZWC01008656.1:97472-114975 GCA_023375785.1 Penium margaritaceum
AAACGAGCACCCACCCAGGAAGTCCAAGGGCTCCCACCGCGTCAACCGCACTGTTGCTGATTCTGTGGCGGTGTGAGTGAGCTGCATGCAAATCACGACTCTCTCTCTCTCTGACTCATCTCTTCTCGTCCTCAGAAAGTGAGGCGACTCATTCTCTCTCCTCGTGTGTTCACAGAGGGACGACCTCGTGGGGAGGCTGGAGAAGAGGGGCGGTGGCGGAGGCGCGTCTGGCAGCGTGTCGAAGACGGTGCAGGTGGCAAATTACGACTGGTCGTTCCTCTTCCGATTCTTCGCCACCGCCGGGCAGTCCGTGTAGGGATGCACGGATCGTGCCCTCTATGTATTCGACCTTCTGCAGGAAGGCGTTAACTGCTGGGAGTCCTCAATCGAACAACACTCAAAGACTCTACTTCTCTACATGTCGCACTCTGACAGTCTGCACCTAGACCCCTCTATGTATCGTGTCCAAACCACCCGCCAGTGGCCCTCGAAATGGACCATGTGGTCATTGCAATTTAACTCACTGTAAACTTGTATTTGCATGGTACTCATTATTCGGAAGCCTGGTATGACTTGCAGCTGATGGTGCACACCAACCAGACTTGAACGGTGGGTCGGGCGGTTGACGTTTCTGTCGCTGAAACTCTTCCTCCGGACAGGGGTGGACGGATGTGAATTTCTAGGGTGTCCCTGGACTGCTGAATTCACATGTGCATGTAGGTGTGTGGTAGTGACAATTATGGATAGGTTGTCGTAATGACTGATAGTGGCGAGTGACATTGGGCGGTGGTTGTGTCCTTCATGTATTGTCTCTGGACATTGTGCCTTGTGTTGTGTATACGATGTGAAAAATCAATGCGTCGGTAATGTGCATCTACGCACGTGATGTATTCCTCATCTGAAGCAATATGGACATCCACAAAAAAGTAACATTGATGTCAAAGGGTCATGCATGCCATCAGGGCTGATGCCAGTATTACCGGTACCGCGGTATACCGTTTTTTTGTACCGCGGTATTGTAGTACCGCGGTACGGTATTTTTTTTCACGGTACCGGTACGGTATCGGTACTGACCTGACAGGATTCCCCTCTACTGTACCGCGTTATCATACCGCGGTACAGTAACGCGGTAGTGAGAAAATGAAAGAAAAAAACTTTGACAAGTAACGGTAACGCGCTACAGCTAAGGGTGTGTTTGGCGCGGCACGATTTACAAAACTGTCCTCTAACCTACTCGACCTCTACATCGGTCGCGTGTCTGGTAATCTGCACGACCTCGGTCGATCGTCCGAACGGTGTCCAGCGGACGATCGGCCGAGGTCGAGTTGTTTGCGAGATACGCCGACGAAGTCGAGGTCGTGTAGATTCGAGGACAGGGACCGTAAATCGTGCCACGCCAACCATACCCTAAGTCAACGTGGTAGTGGGATGAGTGTGCGTTTGGAAGCTCGCAATGCACAGGAAATCTACGTACGAATCTATGTGCAAAGCGAGCTGCGACGTACGACTTTGCCCCCCACATTCGAAATTTCAAAATTCAAAAAGCGAAGTCCTAGGGACAGACCAAGGACGTAGACGTTTGACCAAAATAAGACACTAAGAAAATACCAGGGCTTTTGGACGGACAGGTCCAAAATTCCAAGGCTGAAAATTATAGTCAAATTTAACTGTCCTTTTATTTAGCTAAAAAAAAGAAGCGAACATAAGAGACTAAGGTATGCAACGTAGTTGCTAGGAAGTTACTAGCTGACCCAGGTGTGTGGGTATGACATGCAACAAGCACCAACGTGGGAGAGACGCCATGGATGCGGCAACTTGTTTGCATAGCTCGAGCTGAACAGAGAAGTGAGTAGGAGGGGGGGGGGCGAGAGACACAAGGACCGGTGAGCGCTCACCCACCATGAGCGACGAGCCCGGGTGGGTGAGTGCCGCCACCCGGGGGTCGAGCCCGACCACTCGGAATTAACCGAGGGCGGCTACTCACCGATGCATGGCCGAAACCAGCACGGTGGCCCCCTAAGGATATCAGCACCCGGGTAAAAGCAGCTCCCCCACAACATGCAAACCAAGATAATCATGATGCAGGGCATGGCAGTAAGAATGTACGGGCCCTAGCATCTACCGCATCAAAAGGTCATGAAGAATCATGCAAGAGTCATGTGAGTGCCAGAGAGCACCCTTGGGTCCAGCAGTAGCTCGGGAGCGTCCACGGCTTCAGCCAGCACAGAGGCACTGGCCATCTCCTCAGATAATCCCATTGTCACTTTAATCTGTACATGCATGTGTGCACGTTGTGGGAGGCAAGAGGGCACAGAGTTGTGAGTGGCCAACGAACTTCAACACTCCCCCATGACCCGCAGACAAGCAACCCAGAGCACACAAGAGGGAATCACAAGGAGTGATGACAAGAGATGAGAGTGGTGAGGCATACCAACGATCAGCCTGGATCATGCGGACTGATGAGACCCACAGAATGAACAGCACCTTTGAAGACATTGCGGCTTAGGGCTTTTGTGAGAAAGTCAGCTCTCTGAGACCGTGTATCCATCCAAGCGACTTGGACAATGCCAGCAGCAATGCATTCATGGACAAAGTGATGCTCCACATTGATGTGTTTGGTGCGTGAATGATGCATGCCATTATTTTCAGCGATGGCTTTTGTGCTTTGGTTATCACAGCGCAGAGTGATGCAGCGGATGGGAACACGCAACTGCTGCAGCAGACGACACAGCCAGACAGCTTCACAAGTGCCTGCGCCCAGAGCAACATACTCAGCCTCAGCAGTGCTGCGTGCCACACATCCTTGCTTGCCACTTTTCCAGGAGACTGCAGTGCCACCAATCAGGAAGATGTACCCTGTACGGCTGCGAGCATCGGAGTCATGTGCCCAATCACTGTCTGTGAAGCCATCTACCACAACAGATGGCTGTGCACGAAAGTGCAGTCCAACACGAGGAGTAGAGAGGGCATATCGCATCACTCGCAATGCAGCCTCGAGGTGGCGCTCACGAGGGCACTGGGAGAACTGAGACAAGAAGTTCACAGCAAAGGCTACATCCGCACGCGTGGTCGTGGCGAGATACATCAGAGAGCCAATGACACGAAGATAGTCGGTCACATCAACTGTCTCCCCCAACTGTGGGAGATCAAGTGACTTCAGGAGAGACTGTCCTGCAGGCGTCATGGGAGTGGATGCTGTGGGAATGGACATGAGGAGTGGAGCGAAGCGCTCCCCCAGGCTACGCACATAGGCAGCCTGATGCACATGCAAGACACGACGAGCACGATCTCGCTCCAACTCCATGCCTAGGAAGACACGAGCCGGTCCCAGGTCCTTCATTTTGTATGCCGCTTGGAGCAGCGACTTGGCGGCGGTCACAGCCGCAGGATCGGGTTAAGCAATGAGAAGGTCGTCCACGTACACGAGAATAGCAACGAGTGGTTTGGTGGGCGGCCCTAGAAAGAGCGCTGGATCCACGGTGCTTCTCTTGTAGCCACCCTTTTCAAGCGTGGCTGTGATCTCTTGGTTCCAGCACCGTGGGGACTGTTTGAGACCATAGAGTGCCTTGCGCAGTCGCCAAACCCGGTTGGTACCGTCAGAGAAGCCGGGTGGTTGGACCATGTAAATCTCTTCGTCCAACTTGCCATGGAGAAAGGCATTATTGACATCCATCTGTTCCAGCTCCCAGTCATGCTGGGCGACAAGACTGAGGAGAGCTCTGGCTGTGGTGTAGCGACCGACTGGGGCAAAGGTCTCATCAAAGTCGACACCAGGGATCTGAGAGAACCCTTTAGCGGTGAGGCGAGCTTTGTATCGTTCAACTGTATTGTCTGGGTTCAGCTTGCGACGATACACCCACTTGGCGGCAACTGCCTTACGACCCGGTGGGAGGTCAACGAGCTCATACACACCATGGTCAGACAGTGCATCAAGTTCGGCCTTCATGGCTTTCTCCCACAGTGGTGAGTCAGAGGCTGTGCGGGCTGCCTGTACAGTCTGTGGCTCAGGAGGAAGAGGAGAGAGGCCAGCGGCAGCAAAGCACGAGGCAACATACCCGGCTACAGAAGAGGACACAGCAGAGTGGAATTCCTGTTCAACAAGGGAGTAACCAAGGGCAGTGCCGGGGTGTACAACAGACACTGCGGCAGACAGGCCAGAGATGGTAAGACCAAGGGCACGGAGACCAGGGTCACCAGAGACGACAGGGTGCGACTGAGAGGGAAGAGCGCATAGGCGTCCACCACGCGTGTAAGGGGAGACTGGAGGAATGGACGAAGCACGCGCAGAGGACAATGGGGCAGCAGAACGCTGCACGGCAGGAGGAGAGGAGACAGGATGGGGCTCAGAGGAGATAGGGAGAGTCGGTGAGACAGCACCATGGTTGGGGGAAGAGGATGAGCCAGTAGGAGAAGCGGTAGGGGAGCCAGAGGAACCAGAAGACTGACCGGGAGACTGACTGGGAGAGTTCAATGGTGCCATGGAGGGTGATAGCACCGGAGAAGGAAACGTGGACAAAGGGGAGCTCTGCTCAGCAGAGGGGGCGACAGAGGGAACGGCGGGACGCACCGAGGGGAGAACAGCAGGCCCAGAGGGCAGAGAGCCACCCCCACCCCGAGGAGGCGGAGAGAGAGACCCACCAAAGCGGGGCAAGTCGCGCTCAAACAAGTGCTCGAAGAAGAGAGCGTCACGCGACTCAACGACACGACAGCGCGAAGGGTCCCAGAACCTCCAGGCTTTGGAGAAGGGGGAGACACCAAGAAAGATGCACAGACGACCACGAGGTGACAGCTTACCGTCCCTTTGGTCAGCGGGCACCCAGACAGAGGCGAGACAGCCCCAAATGCGTGCAAGACGAAGGTCCGCACGCTGGCCAGTCCAGCGCGCAAAGGGAGTGACAGTGTGGGGAAGAGGGCCATGGGGAACACGGTTCCAGACCCAGGTCATGTAGGACATGGCCTCAAAGGCAAAGAGGGGTGACTGACCGGACGCAGAGAGCAGGGAACGCACCCCATCGGCAAGGGTGCGGTTCCAGCGCTCAGACACTCCATTTTGCTGGGGAGTGTAGGGAGCAGAGGATTCAATCCGTACACCACGAGACTCAAGAAAGCGAGACGTGGGTCCAAAGAACTCACCACCACGATCGCTGCGAAAGACGCGTAAGGGTCGAAGACAGGCACGCTCAGCCTGAGGCAGCCAAGACTCCAAGACCTCGGTGACATCACTTTTGTAGCGCAGGGCAAAGACCCAGCGGTAACGGGAGTAGTCATCAGTGAGGCACAGCACATAACGAACAAGGCCACCAAGGAAATCCTGGGGCAATGGGCCCATGACATCGGCATGGACCAGGTCAAGAGGGTGAGAAGTGGTGGCGTCAGAGGTGGAGAAGGGGGAGCGGTGCATTTTGCCACTAGCACAGTCCAGACAGGTGGACGGGCAAGTAGGAGAGAAAGTGGCAGGGTCAAGGCCGTGAGCAGGCTGGAGACGAAGGAGTCGCTGGATCGCGGCAGTGTGGATGTGACAGAGGCGGCGATGCAGAAGGTCAGCATGAGCGGGCGACAACGAGGGCGCGACATGAACAAAGGCAGAGGCAGCGGAAGACGAGGGCAGAGTGAGTGGCACACGGAACAGGCGATCACAGCGCACGCCACGAAGAACAACACGGCCAGAGGAGCGGAGAGAAATGGAGGCAAGGCCGCGGCTGGACGAGAAGTCCATGCCCTGATCATCAAGGGTGGTCACAGAGAGAAGGCTGACTTCGAGGTCAGGGACATACAGAACATCAGGTAGATAGACAGTACCGCCAGGGCCAACAAAGCGGACGACACCAACGCCTTGGACGGGAAGCAGCTGACCGGAGCCTGTGCGCACAGATTTGACAGACTGAACAGGCCCGATGGACACAAAGGAAGAACGGCAGGATGTCATGTGATGTGTGGCCCCATAATCAATGATCCAGAGGCCAGGGGATGCACGAGTGGAAGGAAGAACCAAGCAGACAGCCACGGTAGCATGCGAAGAGGACGAGGGTACATGACCAAGACGGGACGAGAACGTGTGAGACTGCCAATGCTCAATCCAGGAACGATCATCAGGCAGGTCCCCTTGCACACCACCCGAGCCGGAACCACGAAGAGTGACATCCGACTCAGAGACAGACACACGGGACTGGCCACTCACACTCTCACCTCCCTGAGAGCGAAGGTGCAGAAGCTCGGCAAGGCGACGCTCGAGATTACGCTCCTCGTCTCGACGATCAGAGGAACGATCAGAAGACCGGTCAGACGCACGGTCGGAGTAGTGACCATCGTCACGGCTCCAGTGAGGAACGGAGTAGTGTGAGGATGGGGGGCCGTAGTATGGAGGACCAGACGGTGGTGGCACCCAGCTCCAAGGACTGGGCGGCGGTGGCGTCTGCTGGAGAGGGGCAGGGGTAGTTGTCGGGACTGATGAGGAGGATGTGGACGATGAGGCTGCCATGGCAGCAGCAGCTGTGGAAGCTGCTACACCAGTGCACGCCCAGTGAGCACGCATGGAGGAGGCGAGGCGTGCGTCATCACGAGGGGCAGGACACTTGGGCGCTGAGTGTCCGGTGGCGCCGCAGTTCCAGCAAGTGACATCAGTTGCTGGAGTGGCTGAGCCTTTGCCGCCACGACCACCCCCACGCCCTTTGCCCCCACGACCTCCACCCCGACCAGAGCCAGAGCCACTACCCCCCCCGCGTCCAGCGGCCTGTGATGAGTGGGCAGAGGCCTGAGAAGACGAACCAGCAGGAGGAGCTATGGTGGGTGCAGATGGCGAGGAGGTAGTGACTGCTGCAATGGCGGCGCGATGCATGCGCTTGTTTTGAAGAGCATTCCACCAGTCAGTGAGTCGGGCAGCAGTGAAGTCGAAGAGGGGACCAATCCCCGGTGGGGAGTCAGCTGGGACAGGAGAAGAGGCAAGGCGTTCGAGTTCTGTCTGGGAGACGTGAAGATACAAGTCAGACAGCTCAGGGATAAGACCAGCCACAATGGAGAGACATGCAGAGAGAGGACCTGGTGCAGCCTTGCCAAGGTCACGCAGCAGACGCAGACTGCGGGCCTAGTACTCGTCCGCTGTCTCATCCACTCTCATCTGCAGCGTGTTGAACTGCACAGTGAGAGCACTCTGGGCAGCATGCCCAGTTACAGTCTTGCGGCGACGAATGAGCGCATATGCACCCACTGGGTCTGCACTGGTGCCTCGGATAGGGTCGGCATTGTACGTACCGATGTCGTCGAGAAGATTCTCGGGACCGGCGTTGATAAGTGCCCGCACAGCGCGGGCGGCCTCGGCAGGCTGTGGCACGAAGGAGACCTTGGCAAGCGAGTAGTACTCCCACAACAGCTCACCCTGAGCCCACGCGCTGAAGCGCGTCTCCCAGGATGTGAAGGTGAGTTTGGAGGTGAACTGAGGGGGCGGCGTCTCAAAGTCTTTCTGCCGCGCAGGTGGAAGAGTCCGAGCGGTGGCTGAGAGTGAAGAGGAGGAGGTGTTGGCGCCGCTGCCACCTCAGACAGGATCCACAAGCTCCTCAGTCAGGATCCACAAGCTCCTCAGCACCATGGTGCTGAGGAGCTTGTGGATCCTGACTGATCAGGGGGAATGACTGCAGCAAAAGCTGGGACAGCACGGAGACGCTCTAGAACCAATGAAGCCACTGTAGATGCTAACTCATGCTGTGCATCACGCTCTCGCTCTAGCTCATCCTGCGCTTTGCGACGTTCAGCCTGTGCTTCGCTAAGGGCGGCTTGGAGAGCCTCCAGTTTTTCTTCTGGCCCAGGCATGGTAAAGACAAGCACAAGACGAGGGAAGAAATGCCAACACAGGAGGAGGAGAGAGGGAAAGAAAAATGATGGGCTCACCGAGCTAGTGACGGGGCAGCAGGGCGAAAAGAGGAGACATCACTGCCGCTGCTGAAGAGAAGAGGATTGCCACCCAGCCTGCGACTGCCACGGTCAGGCAGAGAAGACCAGTGACAGACGCCCCAACCACTGTTGCAGATGCAGATGCAATCAGCACCCCTGAGGCAACGTGTGGAGTGAGCTCCCTGTGAGCACCAGTGGGAGTCAGAATAGCTGATGCTGTAGAGGCACGGATGGAGCTGACAGCTGCTGAGGTGGCGTCGGCGGCTGAGGAGGCAGCGGTTGCAACGGCAGCTGCAGCTGATGTAACCTGGGTGGCGATGTTTGCTGCTGCAACAGCAAGAAGCGTCAAGGAGACTGCAGCATGTGCGTAGGCGTCTGTTGCACGCCCAACAGCTGTTTGTGTAGGGGCCCTGCACGCGCAGGCGGTGGCAGCAAAGGTAGCTGCAGCACCTGTTGCTGCGTCGAGAATAGCCCCTGCCAAACTAATGGAGTTATTGTGAACAGGGAGAGCAGGGATGACACCTGGGACCTCGGGTGGAGGCGATGGTGCAGCAGCAGTTTGTGCAGCGGTCGATGGGCCGAGAACAATGTGGGATGTGGAAGAGGCGGTGGTTGAATGAGTACCCTCAGGTGGTTGCATCGTGGTGTGGCGAGGTGGCGACGGCGGTAAGTCGTCCGAAGTGTAGACTTGCCTGTCGATCTCCTCCTCGCGTGCTGCGGCCTCTCGTTCCACGTCCTCTCGCCAGTAGGCGGGGTCCAGCATACAGTACCAGAGCGGAGTGTCGTAGTCTGGTGGTGAGGGAGGATCGTAGTCTCTTGTGTCCTCCCACCCGCCGTCAGTGTGATAGGCAGCGGTCCGAGGGGAGTCAAGCTGCGGTGACTCCAGGACTGCGACTGTGGAGGCAAGAGGAATGTCTGGGAATTGCGAGGGTGTCCAGCGGAGTGCACAGAGATATCCGGGGTGTGATGGAGTCCGGAGTGTGTGGAGATGCCACTGTGGGGTGCACGGAGAGGCCCCGGTGCCCGAGGAGGCCCAGGGTGCACAGAGGTGCCGGGAGAGTGCAATGAGAGATCAGGGTGCACGAGGATGCCCAGGGTGTGTACGGAGGTGCCCGCGGTCCACAGAGATGCCTGGGGTGTGTGCGGAGATGCCCGCGGTGCACAGAGGTACCCGGGGTGCGTGGAGCTGCCGGCGGGGTGCACTGAGAGGTCCGGAGTGTGTGGAGATGATACTATGGGGTGCACGGAGAGACCCCGGTGCACGAAGATGCCCGGAGTGTGCACAGAGATGCCCGAGTGCGTGGAGATGCCACGGCGGGGTGCACGAAGAGATCCAGGTGCACAACGATGCCCGGAGCGTGCACTGAGATGTGCGGAGATGCCCACAGTGCACAGAGGTGCTCGGGAATGCAGCGATGAGGTGCCTGGCGTGCGTGGGGCTGCCGGTGGAGTGCACCGAGAGGCCCGGGCGCGCGGTGCTGGCTGAAGTGCACGGAGATGCTCGAGATCCACGGTGATGTCCGGGCGAGTGGAGAGGTGGCCAAGAGAGCCACGAGGCCCACGATTGCCTAGGAACGTAGAGTCATGGGCGAGAGCCGCCCCTCGCTCTGATACCAGTAGTTGCTAGGAAGTTACTAGCTGACCCAGGTGTGTGGGTATGACATGCAACAAGCACCAACGTGGGAGAGACGCCATGGATGCGGCAACTTGTTTGCATAGCTCGAGCTGAACAGAGAAGTGAGTAGGAGGGGGGGGGGCGAGAGACACAAGGACCGGTGAGCGCTCACCCACCATGAGCGACGAGCCCGGGTGGGTGAGTGCCGCCACCCGGGGGTCGAGCCCGACCACTCGGAATTAAACGAGGGCGGCTACTCACCGATGCATGGCCGAAACCAGCACGGTGGCCCCCTAAGGATATCAGCACCCGGGTAAAAGCAGCTCCCCCACAACATGCAAACCAAGATAATCATGATGCAGGGCACGGCAGTAAGAATGTACGGGCCCTAGCATCTACCGCATCAAAAGGTCATGAAGAATCATGCAAGAGTCATGTGAGTGTCAGAGAGCACCCCTGGGTCCAGCAGTAGCTCGGGAGCGTCCACGGCTTCAGCCAGCACAGAGGCACTGGCCATCTCCTCAGATGATCCCATTGTCACTTTAATCTGTACATGCATGTGTGCACGTTGTGGGAGGCAAGAGAGCACAGAGTTGTGAGTGGCCAACGAACTTCAACATGCAACTAGAGTGCCACTTCACAACTTCACCCTCCTCTCCTTCCCTCATTTTTTGTCTCCTAACTTCTACTCCACCTAAACATCTCCATATCACAAGTGAATATCATGTAAAGGTGTATCTTTTCTTTGTGAATATATAAACTTGAGTTCCAAGTTCATGATATCCATTACTTATCTCATTTGTTAAGCTTAGAATTCATTTTTGGTGTTAAAAAACTACTAAGGCATTCCGTAACATGGTACACATTTTGGTACCGTGGTACAATGTGTGTTTCATAAATTGGTATACCGCGTACCACGGTGCTTGTATAGTACCGCGGTATTTTACCAATACCGTCGGTAACGCGATGCCGGTACCGGTATCGGTAATGAGCTGCCACAAAATTATGATACCGCGGTATCTGTACCGTGGTACTGTGATACCGCGGTACTCGAGTACCGCGGTACTCAATACCGCGGTATTGCAACCCTGCATGCCATTATGCCCAATACGGTGCTGCCTGATGATTTCGTTTCCAAAATTAGTTTTCATGGTGTAATCTCAACTCACCCTTTGGATTTAATAGATGGTTTTCTTTTAGGGCGAAATTAGGTTGGACCATTCTGATTTTGTCTCTTTTCCCCTATTTTCTTTAACGAGAAGTCTGGCTCAACATCCAGTGAGCGCACGTTCGCATAGATTTAAGAGTCCATATTTGCGAACGGAGTCACGACAAAGGTCTACGATCGCACGTCGACCGCTGCATTGGTGTGTTCGTTCGCAACCGTGCCCCACAATTGGCGACGCGGTTGCGATGGTTGAGTCGATGTGCCATGCGGCCTGTAGGAGTAACACGTCCACCATGGTTGCTGACATTGACAGGCCAAAATCACACCATGGCGACCCTCACCTTGTTCTTCGACAAGATCTCGCCGGAGGAGCACTGCGAGCGCGTCGCACGTGCGCTTGCTGCACCAAAGCCGAAGGTGCCTCCTAGCAGTCGAAGTGGACTTGGGAGGCCTCGGAAGCACGCCTTGGTGCTTCCCCCATCGGTCGTTTCGTCCATGTCGACCGTGCCCACAGCTGTAGACGACGTCATCGACCCACATGAGAGCATCCATGAGCGTCTCCCTCACCGCAAGGGAAGACGTGTCGTGAAGAGCGATGACGAGTCCGAAGAGGAACCCGACGAGGCTGACGCTGACGCGACACCCTCCCCCATCGAAGCCTCCCCCTCGAGTGCAACAGCATGTAGTGCAGCTGAGAGTGGTGTTCCCGAAGACAAGCGTGATGCAGTCAAACGTGCCGCGATTGAAGCTCTGCTCGACGAGCTCTAGGACGACGAGGTTGCCAACGCGGTAGCAATCGTCACTGACGCCATCAGCAACGCTTTGCAGTTGCCGCCAAAACCGCCATCACCGGCGTCATCGTCATCGACCGATTCCACCGCGAAACGTGGGAAGTACATGGATTGGTACGGCTTGGGCCACGTGCCCATCATCCATGCGGCTGTCGACCAAACGGGAAGCGTGGTGAAGGCAATCCATCACCTTCGCAGCACCTACCGCCTGCCACACCAGCCTTCGATCTTTGTGGTTGGTACAAGCCCGGGACCAGTCATCTATGTGCCATCTACGTTCCCGCGAAACGCCCATTGAATAGGCCGCAAAAGCAACTATGCACGTGCAGGGCAGCCGCAGCCGCAAATCCTACTTCGCGGAGCATCCGGAGTTGAAGAATGACATCGTGCGTGCCCTCCTCCGCATGCGCGACGCGGGAACTCCCCTCTCCAGCATCACCATTCGCGAAAAATCCAAGCCATCCTTAACGACCTTGGGGTCCATGCAATCGAAGGCCATGACATGTCTGACCTTTTCAGTCGGATCTGGTGCCGCAAATTCGTGGGCGACGAACTTGCGTGGACCTGGAGATGTGGCACAACAGCTTCGCAGAAGCTACCGGAGGACTGGGAGACCTGCGCAGAGTCAATGTTGAAGTGTACCGCGTTCCTGATTGGTGTCAACCACATCCACGACTTCATTGTCGTGAATGCGTACCACACCCGAGTACAGCTGGTCCCCGTTCGGCGCTACACGTATGCTCCAAAAGGTTCACAGGAGGTCCGTGTGTGCGGCAAGGAGGACAAGAGGCAGGTGACTACAGTAATCGCTTCTTCCCTCGATGGGGAGATGCTTTCCCTACCAGCGTGGAGACCACCAAAGAGTGGTTCCACATGATCTTGGAGCCGTACTTCATCTCCACTTCATCTTCTCACCAAAGTGCAAGGATGAGCGTCTTTCCTCTAACCATACTTGACTCCTCCTCATCCTGAATGCATGGCGTCCCCATGCATCCGAATCTTTTCGAGCATGGATAAGCGAACGGTTTCCTTGGGTGGTGCTCTTGTACATCCTCGCAGGTTATACCTCGAAGCTGCAGCCGGCGGATGTTGGCCTGCAGCGTCTGTTCAAGGCGGAAGTGTCCATTGCTTACAGTTCATGGGTTGGAGAGTGGCTGTCTGAGAGCGACACCGTTAACCTCGGGATGCGCCATATCAAGGACGCTGGTGTAGGCTGGATGGCGCGTGGATGGGGTCGTCTGGCCCCGAACAGCGAGCTTGTCTGCAGCGCATGGCAGCAGAGCGGGTTCAGCAAGGTGTATGACCCCGCCTTTTCCGTGTGCGGCATCCGCGGACTACTTGAATTTCATGACAGAGCCAGAGATGCATGGTTTCGAGGGTGAGGACATTGTTGTTTAGTTGTTCTCTCTAATTTTCTAACAAGTGTGTCTATCTTTGTGCTCTCTCTCTCTCTCTCTCTCTCTCTCTCTCTCTCTCTCTCTCTTTCTCTCTCTCTCTCTCTCTCTCTCTCTCCTCTCTCCTCTCTCTCTCTCTCTCCCTCTCTCTCTCTCTCTCCCTCTCTCTCTCTTTCTCTCTCTCTCTCTCTCTCTCTCTCTCTCTCGCACGATGTTCGACCACATGGCGTGCAAGTAACGGTGTCCAAAACCGGACGAAATTACCGAACATGAGCAAAACAGCGTAAAATCGAGGCAGACCACCGATCACAATGCCTATAATAACCAACCTCCAAACACATTGAGTGACATGACAGCAATTATTAAACTGTATTCGTTTTAGCCCCCAGAAATTTTACATTGTAGCCAAATAAAAGAAATCGTCATTATTTAATAACGAAACCAGCAGGCAGTAGGGTAATGGATTTCGTGGTACGACTGCTACGGATGGTACCGTGGTGATCTTTCATTTCATTCTTTTTTTTTATTTTTGTACTATGTGGAATCCATAATTTCGACCACGGGTGTTGCCAATGGATTTCTTTTGGCGGTTGCCTTGCTTTCCTTCAATGAAATACGAACCCATCTCATGTGTGCGAGACCGCGGGCTGTCCACCGTTATTGGTTCTCCATCAATGGTGGAACTGCAAGTAGTTGTCCATTGCTACTTTTTGCAATTCGCCTAGTGTTTGTGCTTGTGGATTGTACACTGCAAAATGCCCGCAATAGGTTTCGCACATCTGAATGGCAAATAAGTGTTAAAAAGTGTCCCTGCCATGGTTGCCGTTTTGCCATTTTCCTGTTCCGACCACTAGAGAGTGGTTGGATGTCCAATCTGATTGCAGATTTGGACTCCTTGGACTTTTCCATGCAATTTTGAGCTTTCAGTTGCTCGATTTGGTTGCGAATTCTGAGAGTTAGCCCTACCCAAAGTTCGGGTGGTGAGGCGGGTGGAATCTGGTACCCGTCCGGGGTGACGGGATACTCCACCGCCGGAGGTCCGTGTTCAGCTCCAACTGGCTCCATAGACCCCAAGGCCCTAGAGGAAGCAACCAGGGAGGTCCCCGGGACCAGGTCGAGCCGCCCTTTGACTTGTCAATCAAAGAAAGGTGCTTCGAGCCGTCGTCGGCTCGTGTCGGAGACGACTCACGTCGGTGGCAGCCAAAGGCGGCTCCACCAAGGGTTGCTTGGATGAGTGTAGCAGGGGCTATACTGCTCCGTTTTGGGCGTCCTTGGATGCGTTGGAAAGCTCAGGTCACCGGCTATAATAATCTTATGTAATCTCACCAGAAAAACTAACCATTAATGATTCGCAGCCTTTCTCAGTTTCTGCAATCTGTATTCTGCCAAAATTCTGCTCCCTTGGTGTTATGGCGACCCAAAGCACACACCTCCCTTGGAAGTCTCTTTGCACTAAGTAGCCGTGTACACTTAGACAATTCAGGGCACGCCAGGACAACATTCCTGACAAAGGGTTATGGGCCCACAGCCCTGACCTGCCTACCAAGACGTTCACGGCTTCCGCAACGCACGGGAGTGTCCCTCCGGCCGACGTTGCCGTCACACTCTGAGACTGTCCATCGCAGAAGTTCAACATGGCGCAGAAGCTGGAGTCCTCGCCCATCCAAAAATACATGGGCAGCCCTGGATTTGGGCTGTGGCGGTGGCATTTCAAGATCTACCTCGCGCACAAGGGACTGCTGGAGCTTATGAAGGGCACGGAGGTTCAAGATGCGAGCGCAACGATCGAGGAGAAGACGGCCTTCGCGAAGAAGAACACGGAGGCGCTGATGCTCCTCTTGTCGGTGCTGCATGAATCTCTGTGGGGCTATATCGATGGCTGCGAGCTGGCAGCTGACGCGTAGAAGAAGCTCTGCTCCATTCACCAATCAACATCCCTAGCCAACAAAACTTCGCAATGAAGCGACTCTTGACGGTGAGGATCGAGGAGGGTGAGGATTTCATTTCTGCCATGCAGCAGATTGAGTCTCTTGCCACACAATGCAATGATGTGGGGTGGAAGATTGATACGAAGATGCAGGCGATGGCGCTCCTCATGGCTCTACCCGACAGTTGGAGCCCTCTCATCACCGTGCTGGGAGGTTGGGAGGAGAATAAACTCACCTACGGCGCAGTCGCCGAGTACATCCGCAACGAGGTGCACCGTCGGAGCGGTGGCAAGACCTCGTCATCCTCAACTGCCCTGATCACCAAAACGCAAGGTGGCAGCAGCAGTGGCAAGCGAGGNGCGAGTCTTGACGGTGAGGATCGAGGAGGGTTAGGACGTCATTTCTGCCATGCAACAAATCGAGTCTCTTGCCTCAAAATGCAATGATGTGGGGTGGAAGATTGATACGAAGATGCAGGCGATGGCGCTCCTCATGGCTCTACCCGACAGTTGGAGCCCTCTCATCACCGTGCTGGGAGGTTGGGAGGAGAATAAACTCACCTACGGCGCAGTCGCCGAGTACATCCGCAACGAGGTGCACCGTCGGAGCGGTGGCAAGACCTCGTCATCCTCAACTGCCCTGATCACCAAAACGCAAGGTGGCAGCAGCAGTGGCAAGCGAGGCGGCGGTAAAGGCGGCGGCAAGAAGGGCGCCAAGAAGGGTGCATGCCACAACTGTGGCAAGGAGGGCCATTGGGCCAAGGAGTGTCTGGAGGAGGCGCAGGCCGGTGGCAAAGGCGGCAAAGGCAGGAAGGCGCTCCTCAACGGCACGAAGAACCACGACCTGAAAGGCGGCAACCGGCGGTGCCTCGACTCAGGTGCGGAGGAGCATACCCAAGTCGAGAAGGTGTGGTTCATCAACTACACCAAGTCTGCAAAGTCCATGGTGACGGCCAACGACAAGGTCGAACATGCGGCCGGCCAAGGTGATGTGGACGTAGAGGTGGTGGTTGGTGGTAAAAAGGCACAATGTGTTATCCAAAACGTGCAACATGTCCCCGGCCTGGCTGACATTTTGAGTGTGAGCCGCTTGACATACAAGGGGTATGAAGTGTTGTTCCGCAGGAAAGGTGCAGTCGTGCGGATGGACAGCGGTGGCGAGGTTGTGCTCGAGGCGAAGAGCGAGGGAGGCCTCTACATCGTTGAAACCAAGGTCATCCCCTCGGCAACAGACGCAGTAGACCCGCCAACACGCGTCGTCAACCTCGCTAAAGGCGGGGGAGCAGACTTGCAGCTATGGCATTGGCAACTGGGGCACTCGTCACCCGTAGTCGTGCAAGAGATGGCGAAGCGCGACATGGTTCGTGGCCTCAACATCATCGGTGCAGCAGACACAGCACCAGATTCCGCAGAGCACAAGTGCGAGCCTTGCATCGTGGGCAAGGCAAAGCGCAAGCCGTTTGAAGACGGACAGCGGCGGTCCAGGAACCTGCTCGAGGTCGTGCACAGTGATGTGTGCGGACCGATCAAGACGCCGTCCATCGGGGGCGCGCGGTACTTCGTCACCTTCATCGATGATTGCAGCAGAAAACTCTACGTCTACTTCATGAAGCGGAAGAGTGATGTGTTGGACCGGCTGAAGAAGTATGTCGCAGCGGTGGAGAGGCAGACTGGCCGCAAGGTCAGAGCGCTACGCAGCGACAATGGTGGCGAGTACGTGGGCTGCGGCGGGTGGCTGAAGGAGCAGGGGATTGAGTGGCAGCCGACCACTCCGTACATGCCTCAGTCTAATGGCGTGGCGGAGCGTGTGAACCAGACGCTACTCACCATGGCACGGACGATGCTCGTGGACGCTAAACTGCCACGGAGCCTGTGGGCCGAGGCCGTGAGTACGGCGTGTTACATCACCAACCTCACCCCAGTACTGAAAGGGAAGGGCGGCTGGAAGACGCCGCAGGAGGGTTGGAGCGGGCGCAAACCAAGTGTGGTGCACCTGAAGGCGTTCGGGTGCAAGGCGCACGCGTTGGTGCAGGCCGTGCAAAGAAAAGACTCCAAACTGGACCCGCGTGTAAAGGCATATGCGTTCGTCGGATACGAGAGTGCGCTCAAGGCGTACCGGCTCTTTTATCCATGGACGCAGGACCTCATCACCAGCCGCGACGTCACGTTTGATGAGCAGCAGAGCTACTGCAGCAGCAACAACATTTACGAAGCGCACTCTCCAAAGTAGGGGGAGTGGTTCCAACTCCTTGAACGTGAGGAGGAGCCGGCGGCTGCAGAGGTCGATGACGGGTCTTCGGAGGATTACGGTGATGGAGCGCAGCAGGGCAATGCAGCAGGTGCATGTGCCGCTGGAGCGCAGGACGCAGCAGCCGATGCGGGGGAGCCCGCGGCCGAGGACAACGTTGCAGCAGAGCAGCAGCAGGACCAGCAGCCAGCGTCGCCAAGGTTGCCGCGTCGCAGCCGGCGGCAGCGGAATGCGGCGAAGCGGTATGACGCAAGCACAGGCCGCTGGGTCGGCATGGCGCGGTGCATGATGGCAGCCGCAACGGAGCCGACAACCGTGCAAGAAGCGCTTGCACAGCCTGACGGGCAGGAGTGGGGCGAAGCAATAAAATCTGAACTTGCGTCCCTTGCTGAGAATGGCACTTGGGAGTTGGTGGATCGGCCTGAGGGGGCGAAGGTGATCAGCTCCAAGTGGGTGTTCAAGGTGAAGCTCACCAA
>SZWC01008657.1:6015-19318 GCA_023375785.1 Penium margaritaceum
TCCCTGTTCATCTCACAGTCCCCAGCACCGCTCGCTGCCATCCTCGTCTACGTGGACGATCTTCTGATCGCCTCGCCCGACCTGGGAGCAGTGAATGCTGCCAAGGCCGTTCTCTCCTCGGCCTACAAGATGAAGGATCTTGGTGAGGCCTCTGTCTTTTTGGGGATGGAGATCGTGCGCGACCGTGTTCGTCGCACACTCCGTGTCCATCAGGGACGCTACGCAGAGACCGTGGGGGAGCGCTTTGCCGACCTCCTCGCGGCCGTCCGCACGGCCTCCACGCCCATGACCCCTGAAGGGCAGGCCGTCCTGAAGGTCGTTGACCCAGCGGACCTAGGGGAGCCAGTTGATGTGACCCTGTACCTGCGAGTCATCGGCTCGCTCATGTACTTGGCCACCACGACACGGCCCGACATTGCCTTCACTGTCAACCTGCTCGCCCAGTTCTCGCAGGCTCCGCGCCAGCGAACACTGGAGGCCGCAGTCCGGTGTGTGCGCTACATTTTGTCCACCGCACGCTTCGGCCTGTGCTTTCGCGAGCAGGTGTCCGTTGTGCTCGATGGGTACACAGACAGCGACTGGGCGTGGAGTCCAGATGGCAAAAGCCGCACCGGCTACATCTTCCTCATTGGAGGTACTGCAGTGTCCTGGCGAAGTGGAAAGCAGGGCTACATCGCACGCAGTACTGCCGAGGCAGAGTATGTTGCCCTAGGCGCCGGTGCAGCGGAATGTGTCTGGCTCGTCCGTCTGTTGCGTGAACTGCGTCAGTCCATTCCCCCCGTAGTTCTCCAGTGTGACAACATGAGCGCGAAGGCCATCGCCAAGAACTCAGGTGTGTTCCATGCACGCACGAAGCACATCAACATCGAACATCACTTCGTGCGTGACCTGGTTGATCGTGGTGAGATCCGAATCATCCACGTGAGCACTGACAGGCAGTGCGCGGATTTTCTGACCAAGGCTCTGGGTCGTTCGAAGTTTCATGCGGCCACTCGTTCCGTTGGACTCTGCCCCANGACGTGTTTCGCCCTCCGGTCATGGGGGAGTGTTGTTGTGTGTGTCGTACACAGCTTACGGTGACCCCTCGGCTCATGTCCATTCACGTGCAGATCCCTGAGACTGGCGACGGCGGCAGCAGACTGGCAGCCGGTGGCGACGGGCGCCCAGAAGACTTCCGTACTTTGTAGACTCGTGCTGTGTCAGAGCACGTAGGCGTGCAGCCTATCAGGATGTAGATCTCGTCGACGTGGCCGTTCTGGTTCAAACGGCTCGTCGTTCTGACGTGTCTGCAGGGAACTGTGACCAAAACTGTGTTTTTGCCACTGTTTTGTCCTGCTCGAAAAATAGCGCCGATTGTGCGCCGTGTGTGTGTGCATCCACCAGGTCCGTGGCACTATTTAGGTTGGCCAGACCTCAGTTGTCATTACTCTCTGCACATTTAAACAGTTGCAGCTTCTGACACTTGTGTGTTGTGTCCCTAGCCAACCCCTTGCTGTTCTCACCTCCACCTGTGTGTGCTAGTGAGTTAGCTAGCTGGCTTGCATTGCCACGCTAGCGACAGCACTGCTAGGAGCTGTCTCTCACCTACATGC
The DNA here is from genome assembly GCA_023375785.1 of Penium margaritaceum. NCBI lineage: Eukaryota > Viridiplantae > Streptophyta > Zygnematophyceae > Desmidiales > Peniaceae > Penium > Penium margaritaceum. Next base: position 7,608 of record SZWC01008657.1, read on the forward strand.
GTAAAGATGTGGCCCGCTGACAGCGACATTGTCCATCGATTATGTGATTTATGTCCCACAGGTTGTCGTAGGGTTCCACGCTGTTATGCACGGAGTCGAGGCCGTGTCACTTAACGATATATTGAGTCGTTTTACCTCATTGTCGATGGCTGAGGATGTCCTCGATAACGTACTCCGTGTCCTCGTCCATTTGAACGGGAGGAGGAGGGACATCCATGCCAAGGAAATTCTCTCCAGGGTCTTGGTAGTGCTTAATTATGCTAACATGGAACACCGGATGAACACGGGTTTGCATGCGCTCGATCTCAAACTAGCTGGAAAACCTACTCCATAAAGTTGGGGCACCAACATTCTTCATGCAGCGTGCGGGAACCCACGCTCGTTGCTCAGGCTGTCCCCTGAGTACCGTACTAATCTTAGATTTCGTTACTAATTGTTTTTTTTTAACGACGAATTCATGAATTCAGCTACGTGCTAGTAATATTTCGTGTTTATTTGATAACACTGAAATGTTTGTGTGAGATGTGTTGTACGGTTTTCAAAGAGAGGACATCTCATGCATGTATTAATCATGGTACTCGCAGCATTTCACGCCAATCGGAGAGTGTTCCCAGAGTTCGACGGGTGATACGTGCCAACATACGTGGCTCGAACCACGCATGTTGGCACGTACCACCGGGGGGGGGGGATTACAAAGTGGAGGAGTAGATGCGAGGGGAGGGGGGGGGTCAACCGATGTCGTGCCTAAGTCAGGGGACCAGTCCCATCCATTCCCGATTTCGATGTTTGAACCACCTTTGGATCATGGAAAATAGTTACTTGTGTGGCCTGCCTACAAAATGAAGGATACGATATGACCAAATTCGTTCCCTTTTAAAACGGTAAAGTAAAGGAAGTAAAGTGTGAACCTAAGTTTTGGACCACGAATTCATAGATCAGTACAGTATACTACACAGGAGTCTAAGTCTAAGAGCTGTGTGATATTGTACGTACAACTTACTGTGACCTTTCGGCTCACGTCCGTTGCCTTGCAGAGTCCTAATGAGGCGGAGGGCATGGAAAACTGGGGGAGCAGGCGCAAGCACGGCAGCTGCTGAGCGGCTGTAAACGACCACCGAATACACTTCCTCACTCACTACACGTGGTGGTTGTCCTCCCAGAAGTACTCGCATCATGTCTCAATACATGCCGGATTATACTTCCTTGTGTGTGAACTAAAGTGGTTTGGTAGCCTAGATTAGTCTTGCGTGTAAGCTAGGTAATAGCTTAGACAGACATAGTTTAGGTCAAAACTTGGTTCGTGGATGAGTGGGACACGAAATGGGCGTGCTTAAGGTTATTTGAGCGAGTGTCGGCGAGCTCCTTCTCGCCGGGCGAAGGGTGGACTCGAGTAGTGAGTTCCACCCCGTAGGAACACCACTTCGCTCACTGTTTTGACTAGAACTACACATACAAGCTGGCATTCTTCCTCCTGTTTGTCCCTATCTGTCCACGGCGTCGTGTGGAACACAGTGGCGAGAGGGAAGGGACGTCGAGTGTGACTGTTTTAGTATCAGAGCCGACAAGCTAAAGCTTGTTGCGCTGCACAAGAGGAGCATAGCACGGTCTTGGGAGGATCCCCCTGATCAGCAACCGTAGCAACGACTGAGCCAAGCAGCAGCTGCACGGAGCGGTAGCGGCAGCGGCAGCCGAGCAGAAGCAACAACCGCAGAGGTGGCTGCACGGAGCAGCGGTAGCAGCAGCCAGGCAACACAGCAGCGGTCGGCAACGGCTGCCAGCAGCTGCTAAAGCAGGTTGCACCTGTAGTGACGGTTGTGCTGCCACGGCATACGTGGAAGTTGCGAGGAGCAGCAGCCACAGCTGCGGCAGCGTGCAGAAGCGAGTGCCAACTGTAGCTGGCCGCTGCGGCATTGGACAGTAGCCGTACTAACGGCTGCACACTCGTCGTGACAGTTGCGCAGCTGCAGCCTTAGCTACAGTTGCATGGAGTCGTAGCTGTAGTAGGAGCGGCGTGCAGCAGCAAGCATCAGCGACGACCATAGGCTGCGTGAGTGTGCAGCAGTGGCAAGTGTGGTGGCATCTGCTACACAAAGCAGCATTGGTAGCAGTAGCAGCAGCAGCAATGACGGTACCATCAAGGACACCCTGCCATCAAGATCTGCTGTCTGGTATTCGCCTCCCTGTGCTGCCTGAATTCCCCTCTACTTTCGGGCTGCGTGGGGGTGGTTCACGTACACACGGTGGTCCCCAATAGCACCTCCCAGATTTCCCATGCCTTGTGGGGCGAGGGAAACATTGCCGAAAGTTTTCGGCAGCGTGGGGGAGCCAATTGACAACTTTGAGGCTCAAAAAGGCCTCTCCCAATGTTTTCACGACCACTAGGGCGGGGGAAACGCTGTCGAAGCTTTCTTGGTAATGTTGGAGGCTCTATTGGCAGTTTCCATGTTGAAAACGACCTCTCCTAGGGTTTCCCACGCCGAATGGGGCGGGGGAAACGCTGTCAAATTTTTTTCGGTAGCGTGGGAGGGTCTATTGGCGGTCTATAGGCTGAAAAAGGCCTCCACATCGGTCCCACGCCCACTGGGGCGGGGGAAACACTGCCGAATATTCATTTGGCAGTGGCTGTCACCCAACAGCAGCACCAGCGACAGCAAAACATACTTGCGGCACTCCACTAGGCTCCATAGCGAAGGACGCCCCTATCGGAGTCGGTAGTACCAGCTCCACTGCGGATGTTGGCGCTGACACCTTTGGCGTGGCTGGCAGGATGCCCTTCTTGACACGGGACGAACACTTGACTAGCCCAAGCTCACGGGCATGTGGCCTGCCCAAGATGTGTCAGCAACAGGTTAGTAGCAGGCTCAGCAGGTTGAACAGAATGCCAAGCAAATGGCTGATCTGTTCAAGCTATTTCGGGATGCAGTCTAGCCACAGCAGTAGCAGCAGCAGTACCAGCACCAGCGGTAGCAGCACCAACAACAGTAGATGTAGCAGCAGTAGTAGCAAGAGCAGCAACAAGAGCTACTTCTTGATGCTGTGCGAAAGGGAAAGATGAGGGTAGAGAGTGCAGTTGTAGCTGACGTCCATGCGGCTCTAAGAGCATTCAATGCTGAATTGTCTGACAACCTCCTCGAGTCAGACTCAAACGCTACGGACGAGGAAGGCATGCTACACCTTCATCTCGCATAGTTTGGAAAACTTCGTCGGACCTGCTCGCCCCGCAAATCCGCACTGAGCTGTGGCGCAAGCCCAAGCGACACACTCAGGGTCAATATAGTCCAAGCCTCCTTAGAGGAACAGCTGCTCCGCTTGAGTCTTGGACCGTGGGAAGATCCCCTGTCTCTGTCGCTTGAACAAGCCACCCGTCACCCCTGCCGACGGCGAAGCCTCCCAAGTGGTTCGAGACCGATCCTCCTGCTTACCGGCAGGAGGAAAGTTACACCACCCGGGAGCCACGATTCTGCATATGGGCAGTCAACGAGGGGGTGTATCCCTACTACACCAGTCCGTATCAGACTGCAGACCCGCAACATGTGACAACCGCCGCTCGAGCTGCCTACGGTCTCCATAAGGCTGTCCCGAAGTACACCCTCGACTTTGAACCCGTCCTTGGTGATCCGCGCATTGGCAGTGGGATGGACCTTCGCGATACCTGGAAGCTGGCAACCACCTTCTTTGAAGGCGTGACCATGGCCACAACCTCATAGCACCTCTCGGATTTCAACTCTCTGCGCCAGGGTGCGCATGAGACACCAGCCAACTAATGGCGACGGTCGATGCGACTGTATAGGGATCTTGGAAATAATGGGACGGGGCAACTCATGGCGTTCAACACCATCCGCATTTGCGTTGAGTGCGAGTCCACAAAAGCCTTCGACAATTTCAGCTTGAAAAGTCTTCACGAGATGGTTGACAAAGGCTTTTTGCTATCATGGGCCATTGAGTACTTTTTCCACGTTGCAGGATTTGGAACAACGAATTATGCTCGTCATGGTGCGTCAGCCGCAGCCATCAGAACAGGCCAGGCAGACGCATTATACCCCCCTCCTCCCGCCAGTCATCACAACCGACAACGGCAATTGCAGAAACAAGTAATACAGCTACTGTAGTCTAGGGGAAGAAGGGAAAAACCACCATGCGAGAAGGCAGGGATGGCAAGGAACAAGATACTTCAAAGCCAACTCGAGGGCGACAGTGGGAGTGCTACAAGTGCGGTGGAGCGCAGCGCTACACAGAGTGCGTGCTTCCCAAAAACTGGATGAAGATTGTGCAAGGCCTGTAGAAGGCGTTCGAACAGCGTGAGCACGCATCCACGCATTCCGCAGTAGCGATAGATGTGGCATCCACATCAGCAGCAGGAGCAGCAGCCGCCGACGATGCCGGCGACCTGTCGCCTGTGGACCGGCAGCTCGCGATGCACGTCCGTGACATCGCCGAGCTTCGCCAGCTCCTACGGCTTTCCACTCAGGGAGGTGCGAGTGTATTGACTGAGCCGAGGGATGTCATTGTCGGGTCTGTCGAGCCTGTACCGTGCAGTCAGGATGGTGGTGGTTGAGCATAGTGCGCTATGAGTATGTGGAGTCGTTTGTTGCATGCGATGATGCTGGTTTGTCCGCTTTCTTTGCTATAGTCTACACCGGTCACGAGGACCTGTCATGGCTTGATGCGTCGCAAGTACGTGTTGTCTCCATTGCTCAACAGTCATCTGCCGAGCAACCCACGTCTACTACGTGTACTGTCGAACGCTGTTCTGTCACTTTGCCAGAGCGTGTGACAAATGCCACCTGGATCCTAGATTCAGGTGCCACCCATCACATGACATGTCGTCGCCATGATTTTTTGGTGCTTGGTCCTGTTGGCTTTGTGCGGTCTGTGCGGACAGCTGCTTGGCATTAGGTGCCTCTCCAGAGTGAGGGTGTCGTGCAATTCCATGGGCCGTGAGGGCCGTTCTACATCTCCAACGTACCGTATGTGCCTGATCTTAAACTCAGCCCGTTGTCTGGACGTGCGTGCACGCGGATGGGTCTCAGCGCCGCATTCACTGGTAACGATGCCACTGTCGCTGTCTGTGCAACCGCTAAATTAGTGCTTTGTGGCAAGGCGGTTGGAGACTTGTACCACGTCTCTGACTGCCCCATGTCCACCCCCGTCACGACATCCTACGCTGCACGAGTGTTTGTGACGGGCACTCTCTCGCCTGATCACCAGCGCCTACTGCACAGACGGTTGTGTCATGTCCATATGATGCTGTTGATCGTCTGATTTGCACACAACCTGCGCTCGGTCTTGACGCGGCATCCTTCGAGGTGCCGCCTAAAACTGATTGCTTGTAGTGCGCTCAAGGTAAAATGCACAAGGCCACGTACCCTCTGTCTGGCTCATGGTCTCTAAAGCCCCTTGTGTTGGTTCACTCTGATCTCCTGAAACCCCTCCCTGTGGAGTTCTAGGATGACAGAGGGTGATACGTCCTGACAATGATGGTCGACTTGACGTGTATGCGGTGGATATTCAGTTTGCGCCTGAAGAGAGATGTTGTACTCGCCGTGCGCATGTGGCTTGTTATGGCCGAACGCCAGTCTAGTCACGCCCTCCAAAACGTCCGCTCTGATCGGGGTGGTGAATTCATGGGGGACCTACACCGGTATTTTGCCGAAGTGGGGGTGTTTCACAACCTCTTTTCTCCTGCCACGCCTTAGCAAAATGGCGTGTCTTAGCGCTGGAACCGCACCATGGAAGATATCGTTTGCCCAAGGCGGGTGGACAGCGGCATGCCAGAAGCATTCGCTTTTGAGGGCATGGCATACATGACATGGTTTTGGAATCAGATCCCTCATGGCCCCCTCCCGAACACACACACCCCATACCAACTATGGTATGTGAGCCGTGCCGACCTCCGGTTGGCGCGTGTTTGGGGATCTCTTGCCTGCATCTAGTTTACACCAGAAGAGCAAGGGACCAAGATTTCCCCCTGTTATCGCGTCTATGTGTTCGTGGACGTGGCCTTACGCTCCAAGGCCTGGCGCTTTTGGGACCCCAGTCGGCGGCGCATTCTTGAGTCTCGAGACAGGCTCTCCTTTGAGTGTCTCTCCTTCCGTGACCTACCGGTTAGTGGCGCTCGACAGTCACATTCCCCTCAGCGTGGTGCGGTCCCTCGCACGGGGGAGGGTTGACTGACCGATGCCACGGCCCTGGTCACCCTGGACGCTACTGATCCGTCCCACCCACCAGCTCGCTCGCCTATGATGTCCATACCAACTACAATGCTTACGCCCCCTCTCTCGATTGCGGCACCAATGTCGTCAGCCCCTCCTGCTTCCCCAGTGCCTACATCACCCGCTGAGTCCCTAGCGTCGCCTGTGTCGTCCACATCTACATCACGTGCAGACACCCTTGCGTCATCTGTGTCATCGCCACTTGCATCGCCAGCATGGTCTGTCAAATTGCCTGTGCCGTCACCCCCTTCTGTCTCCTCAGTCGCCGCGCTGGCACCCGACACGTCACCAATCATGTCGGTGCCTGATGCCTGTCCACTTCCTGTTCCAGTTGCATCGCCTCCAGAGTCGTACAAACAAGGTAAGGGTGGGCACCTTCGCCCACGTCCTACTCGCAACGTGCGACCTGGGGGCCCCAATACGAGGGTCGTAGGTCTCAGCGCACAAGGGCTCACTGATGTTCACCCTGGCTATGATAGAGGCATCGCGCTCATCGCTCACGAGCGACGACTTGCAGTCGACTCCGCAGAGTCCACCGTCACTGTTGGCCCCCCGTCTGTGGCCTATGCCTTGGCCACGCGCAGTGGAGCCGTTGCTACCCTAGATTCCAGTGTGGTGGGAGTGACACCAAATCCTAGAACGCTACGTCAAGCTGTCGCTGGGCCCGATGCAACACTGTGGCGCACGGCATGTGAGGCTGAGCTGGCGGCTATCAATGAATATGAGGTGTATGAGCTTGTAGACCTACAGCCCAGATGCAAGGCCGTTCAGGCCAAGTGGATCTTACGAAAAATGCTGAAGTTAGACAGCTCGGTCGATCGCTACAAAGCGCGACTAACTACGAAGGGATTCTGTCAGGTGGAAGGGACCGAGTTCACTGAGACCTTCGCACCAGTTGGACGCACGACCAAGGCCTGGGGTCTTTTGTCCCATGTGGCCCAGCACGACTGGGAACTCCACGAGATGGATGTTAACAACGCATTTATGCACGGGTAGTTTGACGAAGAGATCTACATGCCTCAGCTCCCAGGTTTCGAGGATGGCAGTGGTCGTGTGTGGCGGCTGCGAAAGGCCCTGTACAGTCTGAAGGAGTCACGTTGGTGCTGGAAAAACGAGATCACAGGCAGGCTCCTACGAGTCGGCTATGCTCAGAGTACGGCAGACCCGTCGCTCTTTGTCTTCCAGACTCCTACGCCACTCACAGCCATCCTGATCTACGTTGATGACCTTCTAATGGCATCACCCGATCTGAAGGCTGTCGAAGCAGCCAAGGGAGTGTTGTAGTCGACATACAAAATGAAAGAGTTGGGAGAGGCTGGAGTGTTTCTGGGCATGTAGATTTTGCGTACTTGCGCTCGAAAGACGCTCTTGGTCCATCAAGAGTGGTACACTCTTACTCTGGTGGAGCGCTTCGCTAAGCTACTTAGCGGCGTAAGCATGGCGTCGACTCCGATCACCCTTGACGGTCAGGACACTCTGAAGGTCACTGATCAGGCGAAGCTGGGGGAGCTAGTCGACGTGACCCTGTACTTGCAAGTCATTGGCTCGCTCATGTACCTGGCCACGACGACACGGTCGGACATAGCCTTCACTGTCAACCTACTCGCGCATTCCTCACAAGCACTGTGCATGAGGGTTTTGGTGGCTGCCCTCCGGTGCTTTTGGTACGTCGTGTCCACCACTCGAATCAGAATTCACTACCGTGGGCAGAACTCTGTGGTTCTCGACTGGTACACAGACAGCGACTGGGCATGGAGCCAGACGGCAAGAGTCACAGTGGCTACATCTTCCTCATTGGAGGCAGTGGCAAGCTGGACTGCATCACTCGCAGCACCTTTGAAGCCGAGTATGTAGCTTTGGGCACTAGCGCAACTGAGAGTGTGTGGTTAGTTTGTCTGTTGCACGAGCTGGATCACTCCATGCCCCCCGTTGTGCTTCGACGTGCCAACGAAAGTGCAAAGGCCATCACGGAGAAATCCGGTGTGTTTCATGCATGCACAAAGCACATCAATGTTGAGTACCATTACATCTGATATCTGGTAGATCGAGGTGAGGTTCAGGTCATGTGGGTCGGCACTAACTCGCAACGGGCTGATTTTCTAACAAAGGCCATCAGTCGTACATAGTTTCTGTGGCTACACGTTATGTGGGATTGCACCCTGCCTGTACTATGGACTGGCATCTGCTATTGAGCTACATTTGTTGTCATTCACCATCACTGTGTTTGTGCCGTTACTTGGATCAGTTTTGTTACATCACTGGTCTTGTTTGCCGTGGGGTCATGGGGTAGTGATATTGTACATACACCTTACTGTGACCTATCCGCTCACGTCCATTGCCTTGCAGACTCCTAATGAGTCGGGGGGCATGGAAGACCGGGGGAGCAGACGCGAGCCCGACAGCTGTTGAGCGGCTATAAACGGCCCTCGGGTACACTTCCTCACTCAGTACACGTGGTGGTTGCCCTCCCAGAAGTACTCGCGTCGTGTCTCAAGGTAGTTCGGATTATACTTCCTTGTGTGTGAACTTAAGTGCTTTGGCAACCTAGATTAGTCTTGCGTGTAAGCTAGGTGATAACTTAGATAAACATAGTTTAGATCTAAACTTTTCTCGTGGACAAGTGGGACATGAAGTGGGCATGCCTGAGTTTGTTTGAGCGTGTGCCGGTGAGCTCCTTCTTGCCTGCCGAAGGGTGGACTCAAGTAGCAAGTTCCACCCTGTAAGAACACCATTCCGCTCATTGTTTTGACTAGAAGTACACACACAAGTTTCCATTCTTCCTCTCATTTGTCCCTATTTGTCCACAGTGTCGTGTGCAACATAGTGGAGTGAGGAAACAGACATCGAGTTTGACTGTTTTGGTATCAAGGCAGACAAGCTAAAGCTTGTCGCGCTGTGCGAGAAGAGCATAGCACGGTCCTGAGACAACCCGCTCATCAGCAGCCGCAACAACGGTTGAGCCAAGAAGCAGCGGTGCAGAGCAGCAGCGGCAGCGGCAGTCGAGCAGAAGTAGGAGCTGCAGAGGTGTTTGCGCGGAGCAGTGGCAGTAGTAGCGAGGCAACACAGCAGTGGGCGGCAGCGGCTGCCAGCAACTGCGGAAGCGGGCAGCAGTCATAGTGACGGCTGCGCTGTCGTAGCACACGCGACAGCTGCACGGAGCAACAGGCATAGTGGCGGCAACGTGCAAAAGTGAGCAGCAACCGCAGCTGGTGGCTGCGGTATTGGGCTGCAGGCATATTGACGGCTGCACATCCGTTGTGAAAGCTATGTAGCCACAGTCCCGACTGCTGTTGCGTGGAGTAGTAGCTGCAGCGGCGGTGGCGTGCAGCAGTAAGAACCAACGCTAGCCATAGGTTGCGTGAGTGGGCAGCAACGGTAGGTGTGATGACGTCTGCTGCACAAAGCAGCATCAACAACAGCAAGAGCAGCGGCAGTAGCAGCAACGATACCCTACCATCAAGATTTTCTCTCTGGTATTCCCATCCCCATGCCGGCTGTGTTCCCCTCTACTTCTGGGCTGGGTTGGGGTGGTTCAGGTACACACGGTAGTCCCCAACAGCACCTCCCAGATTTCCCACGTCCACTAGGGCGGGAGAAACGCTGCCAGGATTTTCTCGGCAGCGTGGGAGGATCTATTGGCGGTTTCTAGGCCAAAAAATGCCGCTTCTTGTTTTTCCCATGCCCACTGGGGCAAGGGAAACGCTCCCGGAGTTTTTTTGGCAGCGTCTATTGGCTATTTCCATGCTGAAAAAGGCCTCGACATCAGTCCCATGCCCACTAGGGTGGGGTAAACGCTGCCAAGTTTTCTTTCAGCAGTGGCTGTCATCCAACAACAGCACGTGCGACAGCAAAATGCACTTACGGCACTCCACTAGGCTCCATGCCGTAGGACGCACCTGTCGGAGCCGGTAGTACTAGCTCCACTACGGATGCTGGCGCCAATACCTCTGGCGTGGCTGGCAGCACACTCGTCATGACGCGAGAAGAACCTCGTCTAGCCCAAGCTCACTGGCACGTGGCATGCGCGAGCTGCGTCAACAGCGGACTCAACAGGCTAAACAGATCGCCAGTCAAATGCCTGATCTGTTCAAGCTGTTTGGGGATGCAGTCAAGCCACAACAACAGTAGCATTAGTAGTAGTAGTAGCAACAACAGCAACAACAGTAGGAGCAACAGAAGCAGTAGGAGCAGCAGCAGCAGTGGCAATAGCAGCAGCAGTAGTAGCTAGAGCAGGAGAAAAAGCTTCTCCGCAATGCTGTACAAAAGGGCAAGATGATGGTCGAGAGTACAGTTGCAGCTGACGTCGATGCAACTCTAGGAGCATTTGATGCTGAACCATCAGACAACCTCCCTGAAACGGACTCAGAGGCTAGTGATCAGGAAGGCATGCTACGCCTTCGTTTCGCACAGCTGGAAAAACGTCGTCGGACCCGCTCGACCCGCCGATCAGCACCGAGCGGCGGTGCAGGCCCAAGGGACACACCCAGGGTCATCATAGACCCAGCCTCCTTAGAGGAATAGGTACTCCGTCTGAGTCTTGGACAATGGGAAGATCCCCTGTCTCTATCACTTGAACAAGCCGCACTGGCACCCCTGCCGACGACGAAGCCTCCCAAGTGGTTCAAGACCGACCCTCCTGCCTAGCGGCAGGAGGAAAATTAGGATACCGTGCTTCCCTAGTGCCTACGTCACCTGTTGGGTGATGTAGGCAGTCCTCGATAGTCATGCCGCTCGCAGTCAGTGTCCCTGCATATGCGGCGCTAGGGACTCATCGGGTGACGTAGGCACTGGGGATGCAGGGTTGTCGGTGACGTAGGCACGGGGGAAGCAGGGTATCCTAACTGTCCTCTTGCTTAGGCAGGGTTTTCTTGGTGAGCCCTGCCAGATAGCTGACAGCCCAAGACCCGGGCGTCGTCCGCTTTTGCCTGAAAGCTGGACCCTACCATAACATCAATGTTCCAAATACAATCATTCACTAAAAAAATAGCAGTGAGGAGTTCTGGCTGCCTAAACCCAAGCATCGTCTATGCTAATCCCCAGCACCAACAGTGCTTAGAAATCATGAAACTTGGACCCTAAGCATGATATGGTGTCGCGAATGCAGCAGTACAGTCAGACACGGCGCTGGATGTGCGTAGATAGCATATGCAACGACACTGACTGCCGATGGCACCACTGTCGACGAGGTCTGGCGATGGAGCTGAGCACGTTGGAGGAAGGACGCTCCAACAACTGTGTGTAGGACTCAGCGTGTGTCGGCTCCACCAGACGACACTCTAGCAGCTTTGCATCTCGGCGTTAGTCATTTGCACGCCGATGTACACAAGCTGGGAGGACACAACAGAGTACAAGTGAGAGATGTGTGAAAATCAACACATCCCAATGACTCACAGGCGCACTGCACATAGAAAAGCAAAGAGCAGAGAGACCAAGCGGACAGGGGAGGGGAGAGAGAGAGAGAGAGAGAGAGAGAGAGAACCTCACAGACGCACACCGATC
>SZWC01008657.1:19380-21880 GCA_023375785.1 Penium margaritaceum
AGAGAGAGAGAGAGAGAGAGAGAGAGAGAGAGAGAGAGAGAGAACCTCACAGACGCACACCGATCGTACTCATAGTCTTTTTGAACGAGCCACGCTTTAGTGCCTTGGCCAAGAAGTCAGCCAACTACCGTCTCAATCCACACAATGCTCATGCTGCTGTCATGCAACGACAAAGGCACATAGTGATACTTGACATTGATGTGCTTTATGCGAGTGTGATGCACGATGTCGTTGTCAACAATGGCTATGGCACTTTCATTGTCACACTCCAGCGTGATGGATGAGATTGACTGACGCAACTCGGAAAACAGGCAGCGAAGCCACACACTCTCACAAGCGCTAGAACCAAGGGCCGCATACTCAGCCTCAGTAGTGCTATGTGCAATGCAGCCTTGCTCGCAGCTGTGCCAGGACATAGCCATGCCGCCAACAAGAAAGATCCAACTAACACGACTCTTACTGTTTGGACTGTTGTCCCAATCACTGTCGGTGTATCCCACCGCCACAACGGATGGCTATCGACGGAACATGAGGCCGCAGTGTGGGGTCAAGACAACATAGAGCAGGTATCAGATCGCGGCCTCAAACTCGAGGTGATGCAAATCCTAAGAGAACTGTGGCAAGAGGTTGACTGCAAACGCATTGTCTGGATGCTTCGTCGTCGCCAAGAACATCAATGACCCTATGACACGTAAATACATGGTCACGTCTATTGGGTCCCCCACCATGCCTCGATCAGAGCTCTTAAGCATCGTTTGACTCTCGCACGATATGGATGAGGATGCTCTTGGCACGAGGGGTAGGTCCTCGGCAAAGCGCTCAGACAAGGTCTGGACGTAAGTGGGTTGATGGACATGTAGGATGCCCATGGAGCGACCATGCTCAAGCTCCATGCCCAGATTGACTTGTGCTGACCCGAGGTCCTTCATCTATTAGGCAGCATGCTAAAGGTCATTGACCCACTGCATAGCAACTGCATCCGGCGATGCAATGAGCAGGTTTTCGACATCGACCATAATAGCAACAAGGGTGTGACCTCGCGGACTGATGAACAGTGCGGGGTCGGCAAAGGTACAAAGGAGGCCACCGCTGAGAAGTGTATGACTAATCTCCTAGTTTCATCAGCACGGTGACTGCTTCAGGCCATAAAGGGCCTTCCATAGCTTCCAATCCTTGTCGGAGCCATCGCCAAAGCTTGGAGGCTACACCACGTAGAGCTCCTCGACCTCTAGTGAGCCATGAAGAAAGGCGTTGCTCACATCCATCTGATGCAGCTCCCACCCGTGCTTGGCAACCAGGCTGAGCAACGCTTGGCTAGAGGAGAAGTGACCAACCGGGGCAAAGATCTGGTTATAATCGATTCCAGGGTCCTAAGAGAACCCCTTGGTTGTAAGACGACTCTTTCACATGTCCAGGGTTCCGTCTGGCTTCCACTTTTTCCGGAGAACCCACTTGGCACCGATGGCCTTACAGCTGGGGAAGAGGTTGACGAGCTCTTAGACTTGATGTTGGTGAATGGCGGCAAGATCATCGTCGCATGCAGCCTCCTAGTGAGCGGCCTCAGGAGACGCCCAAGCCTCACATAGGGTGGATGGGTCCTCTGGTTGCTCTGTGGGGCAGACAATAAGGGCGTGTGTGTCCCGCACCCCTAGTGGCATACACAAGAGCGTGGCCGCAACGGCATCTCTGGATGTGGGTCAGTGACGACTGACAATGTGACCAAACCAAGTGCGTTGGTGGGGTCCCCACTCACGACTACGGAAGTGGGTCTGACGGGAGGCAAGGAGCCTTGTGGGGTGATTGGGGGTCGTGGTGCGAGAGGGCATGAAGAGGAGACGAGAGTGCTCTCTGTTGGTCTGGGTCGAAGGCTCCCGCCCGGACCATGTGTGCAGCGCACCAAAACGGACGGGACAGCCGGCTCGGAGTGGCTGGCGAACACAGACGGGGCAGCCGGCCCGGAGGGGCTGGCGGTCACAGATGGGGTAGCCAGCTAGGAGGGGTTGGCGGACACAGACAGGGTTGCCGGCCCGGAGGATCTCGTAGACACTAACGGGGCAAAGCGCTTGCAGGGATTCGCGGACACGGACGGGGCAGACACGGACGGGGCAGCCGGCCCAGAGGGGTTGGCAAACACAGACAGGGCAGACGCCTTGGAGGGACTGGCAGACACGGATGGGGCAGCGGGACCGGAGGGAGTGGGCTTGCTCGCCACACCAGTGTTGCTATAGTGTGGATTGACAGGGAATGAATCTATGGGGAATCCAGTTCCGGACCCACGTCATGTATGTCATGGCCTCAATGCAGAAGCTATCAGAGAGACCGGACTCAACCCCCATGGTGCAGACGACGTAGGCCATGGTGAGGTTCCACCGCTAAGTGACACCATTCTGCGCTGGTGTATAAGGCACCAACGTCTCATGATAGACACTACAAGAAGACAGGAAGAGTGTGGTCTTCCCCATAAACTTGCCACCGTGATCAGAGCGGAAGTGGCGGAAAG
>SZWC01008657.1:24380-55634 GCA_023375785.1 Penium margaritaceum
GAGAGGGAGAGAGAGAGAGAGAGGGTGCGGAGAGTGAGGAAACAAGACCAAGCACAACACAGAGGGCAGCGTGGCAATCCACCGAAAGAGCTTTGGTGAAAACATTAGCTTTCTGGTCAGCAGTAGGGATGTAGAGCATGGAGACCTTGCCGTCAGTGATGGCGTCGTGAACGCAGTGATATTGATGGCGAACATGTTTGGTGCGGTCGTGAAGGATAGGGTCCTCACTCAACGCAATTACACCTTCATTGTCACAGTAGATGGCTGTGGCATCGAGCTGACCAAAACCAAGCTCGGAGAGAAGCATGCGCAGCCAGACGGCCTCCCAGGTGGCTTCACTTTCAACGATGTATTCAGCTTCAGTGTTGGAAAGGGCCACCACGGACTGTTTCTTTGAGCGCCAGATTACGGGCCCAACATTGAGCATGAAAATGTATCCGGAGGTGGACCAACTGGTAGTTTGATCGCCAGAGAGATCAGCATCGCAAAAACTGAAAAGGAAATTGTCGCCAGATTGGTAGCGGATGCCAAGAGTGGTATTAGAGAGTAGGTAGCGTACGCAACGCTTGGCGGCCACAAGGTGGACAGCTGTGGGATGTTGGCAGCTCTGGCTGAGAATGCCCACGGCATAAGAGAGATCAGGGTGAGTGGCCACAAAAACGTACATCAGAGAACCAACGATGCTCGGAAAAAATTTAGCGTCCATTGGCGGCAGGAGATCAACGGCCATTGAGGGCTTGATGAGACCATGTTGTGTACTGAGAGGAGTGGTGATGGGGTTGGCAACACCGAGTCTGAACTTTTAAGCAACATGTTGAGCGTAGGCGGCTTGCGTAAGGCAGACCGTGGGAGCCATGCCATCATGAGTGATTTGGATGCCAATGTATTACCGCAACTTGCCCATATCTCTCATCTCAAAACGCCGAGAAAGGTGTTGTTTGAGCGTTGTGATGTCAGAAAGAGGTGACCCAAAGAGGGTGAGGTCATCGACATAGAGGATGATGCCGATGGAAGTACCACCACCATGAAAGTAGACGGAGTGATGAGAGTGCAGCCTGGTCAGACCTTGATGAATGAAAAACTCGTGGATTTTAAGGTTCCACCAAGGTTTCCGCCGTGCGACTCTCCTAGTGGTGTTTGCACTGAGGTACATTGCAAAATACTTGCAGGATTAAGTAAACTTGTGTGAGACAATGCTTGGAATACAAGGAAACTTGGGCAATGAATGGATCTTTAGACTTGATGGATCATAATAAGGCAATGTACAAAGTCTTTGGGCAAGATTGGCATGCCTAGAAAAACCCCTAGGCTTCCTTATGTACCATCTCCTATGAGCAAGAGCTCCTTGGCACTTTGAATCCCTTTATTGAGGTGAAATCATGCAAATAACGCATGCATCATGTAGTGCACATTCCAAAATCTCCAACGTACCAAAGAATGCCTCAATAAATTAAAAATGGTTGAGTTTGGCTGTTTGAGAGATCCATGGGTGACTGCCACTGGCTGCACCGCCACCGGGGGTCACAGCCGTCCACAGCGCCCTTGCCTGCAAATGAACCTTTAGTTGCCATCCCAAAGCACCCATGGACACCAATGAACCTTGCCTCATTGGCTAAGTGTCCATCCGGGGACGTTTTGGCTGTCGTGGGCGAGAAAGTCGCTTTGTCGTGCTTGGGGTCGAACCAGTACATCTCTCAATTTTTTTGGTTGCACCCCCCACCTTTGTATGGCCATATCTTTCTTTTCCATGCACCAAATGACCAGGTTCTTGGATCAAATTTGCATGGTTTTTCACATGGAGTATTATGGGTACATCAAACATGCATCTGAAGTCAACAAGATGACGTAATCACTGCCTCGACCAGCTGCTCCCATACTAATTATGCCAACCGTCCTAGGACATGGTCGAACATTTCAGAACCTGCAAGAACAAAGTACCGGATCTCAAGGCAGGTGGCCAAAATGATTTGGCCAAATGGTGTACAAGTCTCGTGGTCAATTAGCAATGGGTCATGATTGTAAGGACATAGTGTCCACACACGGAGTTTAGCGACTTGTGTGTTTTGGGACGTGACACTCCCCCCTCCCCCCCTCCCTTTCAGTCGTGGAAAATTGGTGCCTTAGCATTCATGGGCCGGCGACGCTGGTGAGAGCCGTCAATCAGATGATCAACTACAATGAGGTTGTTGTATGTCTATTGGCTATTGTGCACAGTGTCATACTTGCGCCACTTTGCCTGAAAGTTGGATGGTTTCTCACGGTGTTGATTTCTGAGAATATCCTTAATCATGTACTCTGTATCCGCGTCCACTTGATTTGGATTTGGAATAGCAACATCTCTGCCAGGGCGGCTCTTTCTGGGGTCCCAGGATTGCTTAAGTTTGTTGAAGTGGAAGACCAGTTGGATCGCCTTGCTACCTGGTATGCAAACGCGAGCAAAAATTGGCATTCACTCGATGTCAACCGGGCCCAACCACCATGGTTTGAGCTTTGCAAATTTATTTTCTCATAAATTGATGTTCGTTGATGATGCAATCGCTAGCAATGAACACGTCTTTGCTACAATGTCAATTTGCTGCTTGCTTCATCACTACATTCATTTTTGGAATGGCCTGGTGTGCTTCATCCTAGATGCTGAAGAAGTTCCAAAGGTGGATGTCAGTCATGGGAATACAAGTGTGGCAATTTAATTGTGGTGTTATAGTGAGAAGTTTACCATAAACCGTTACGAATGGAATTTTACATGTTTTGGTGGAAGCCGCCTAGTAGTTTGCATGTTCGGTGGTTGCCATTTTTACGACCCAACCAATGTCGTGAGGATTGCATAGCGTCTGGAGGAGATGTTTGAGCTTTTGATTGATTTGATCCATTTTCTTGTCAGTTTGAAGGCTGAATATCATTGATAGATGGATCGGAATGTCATAGCGCATCATTCATTTGTTCAAAAAATGACTAACGAAGCGGCCCTCTCTCTGACTAATGATAGTACAATGCACTCCATGCAACTGCGCGACCTGAATTAGAATCATTCACGTTGTTCCTTCTATGGCGATGGTGGTCATCGCCGGTGTTAAATTCTGGAGAATCTTTACACCACCATGAGGATGGCATCATATCCTCTAGAGTGAGAAGTATTTCCGTCATGAAGTCCATGTTGATGTCGACCCACCACTCCATTGGATCAAGGAGTGGTAGGAGCAGTCCCAGTGGCTTTGTACAACAATGTTTTTACCCCTGAAAGGTGTCGCATGTTCTGCACAATGTTGCCATATTGGTCTGCAATTGGTCCTTCTAGTAATACTTTGCATGCTTCTTCAGCTTCTTGTCCTTGCGAAATCATTCACTTGGACCACTGTCATGGAATTCCTACAATAGAATCCGTTGTAACTCTTTTTTCGGTGGTAAAAAAACTATGGAAGTGTATCATCAACACCAGTATGGATCATTGAACAAAGAAATGGTTTTGTTGTTCCCGCCGAACTCCTTGTAACCCTTTGTAACTAGCCTCAAAAGGTATGAATATCATGTAACAAGTAGTGTGTTTACATCGGCCATCAATTCCAGTCACCAATTTAGATAACCTCGTGAATACGTTATCCCATGTTGGTAATCAATAGCGTAGCCAAAGTTGGAATTGGGGAACTCCACCCATCAAGTTTGTTGTCGGTCTAGATTTGGTTGACTTCAGGTATTTGAGGGTGTGGTTGTCGAACCTATAGACATGTCATTGGCGTTCCAGATAACACCACCACATCTTGAATGTGTGCAGGACCACCATCATTTCTTTCTTGTATACTGTATGGTTGAGCTCTATTTTGTGTAGTTTTTGCAATATAGATGTGACCTGTTGTTCTCTACTAGCGTTGTCTTGGAGGAGAACATGTCAGTATCCATGACATAATCCAGCCCTTTATCCACTAATTGCAGGGCAAGCGCTAAGGTCAGAGCATCTCTCAAAGAGAAACACTTGTTGTTCATTGTCCTCCCCAATTCCACACAGTAGTTTTACGAGTGAGATCGGAGAGAGGTGGTGACACTCAAGTACAGTCCATTATAAATCAAGGGTAGTAGTTGTACAATCCTGGAAACAACTATATGTCCTGAACACGATTGACGTCAGCAAACCAGTGACTGTCTCCACTTGCTTTGGGTCCATGGTGACCCCTCCGCCACCAATGATGTGGACCAAGTACTCGATCAAACGATGACTGAAGTCACACTTCGAGAAATTCCCATAGAACTTATCTCTTTTGTAAGATATTGAGAACCGTTTGATGTGTATCATGTGAGTGTGAAGCATGCCATTATGCTCAGCAATGCAACGAGTGCTTTCATTGTCGTAGTGAAGAGCAATGCAGCAAATGGACTGGTACAACTGTTCCATGAGACAACAAAGCCAAATTCTTTTAGAGACACCCACACCTAGAGCGACATGCCCAGCCTCAGTCGAGCTGGCCACGACAAAACCTCGTTTTCCGCTCTTCCAAGAAACCACAGTGCCGTCGATGAGGAAGATATAACCAGATCAGCCACGTGCCTCACAATCTTGGGCTTAAACATTGTATGTGTATATGTGAACAACGACAGGGTTGTGCTCGGAAACACAAGCCAAGACGGGATGTGGACACAACGTGACGGACGACATGCAATGCTGCCTTGAGATGGAGGCAATGCAGGCAATTGGAGAACTGGGACAAGACGTTGACCACAAATATAGCATCAGCACGTGTGGTAGTACCAAGAAACATGATATACCCAATAACCTAGAGGTAGATCGTAACGTCTACCAGGTCCCCCAACCGCACATGGTCAGCACTCTTTAGAAGTCGCTGTCCGGTAGGCGTCATGGGCATCAATGCATGGGGAACATGTGCCAGGAGATCGACAAACCGCTCCCCCCAGATTACGTACATAACCGGCCTGATGCACGGCGAGCATCCGACGCTGACGGTCACACTCGATCTTTGTGCCAAATAAGACACGAGTATGGCCAAGATCCTTCATCTCGTATGTAGACTAGGGGAGGTGCTTCATAGCGTGGACAGCCCGTGGATCCGGCGAGGTGATGAGGAGATCGTCCACATAGACCAGGACGGCAACGAGCAGTAGCGCAGGATCATTGACGAAGAGAGCAGGATCAAATGGATTGTGACAGTAGGCACCGCACTCAGTGGTGGCAAAAATCTCCAAGTTCTAGCAGCACGGAGATTGCTTTAACCCGTACAGCATCTTGCAAACGCGCCAGACGTGACCACTACCATCATCTAATCCAGGAGGCTGAGCAAGGTAGATCTCCTCATCGAGGCATCCGTGCAAGAATGCATTGTTGACATCCACTTGGTGTAGTTCCCAGTCATGCTGGGCAACCTAGCTCAGGAGTGCCTTGGGGGTGGCGTACTTCTCCACAGGGACAAACGTGGCATTATACTCGAGGCCAGGCACTTGGGAAAAGCCCTTGGCAGCGAGGCAAGCCTTGTAGCCCTCAACTGTACCGTTGGGTTTCTCTTTGCGTCTGAACACTCAACGTGCGGCAATGGCTTTTCGACCAGGTGGGACGTCCACCAAGTCATAAATGCCATGCTCCATGATTGCATCGAGCTGCTCATGCATAGCCTACCCCCAAAGAGACGCATATGTGGCGGAACGGGCCTTGTAAATGGTGTGCGGATCAAGTGGGAAACTTGCATCGCCACGAGAAGTGAGTGCGGTGGTGACAGAGGTGTGAGGCACAACAAGGCTAGTCCCACCAACGACGAAAGCATGGAAAATATCGACTGCAATCAGGGAATATCCGACACCCAAGTTGGGCTAGACAACAGCCACGGCTAGACCAAGTGCATCCAAGCCATTGGCAGGAGCAGGCAGGTTAGTGGAAGGGACCAAGGCCGTGTTAGAAAGACGAGCGGATGCAGACCGACTGGCAGAGGAGATAGAGCAAGAGGAGGACTACAAGGGACACAGGCGACCACCTAGAGCCCGACTGTATGGGGTAGGGAACGACAAGAGTGGAGGAGCGACAAGGGCCACTGCATAAGGAACCAACAAGGGATCAAATTGAAGGGGAGAGGCGCCAGTTGATGGAGACGATGATGTAGGGGAGGATGTAAGAGATGATGCTAGTGATGAAGAGGAGACAACACCAGGTGATGTCACGAATACTGATGTAGACATAGATGAGGAGGAAGAGATGGATACAGAAATATCCAGGGAGGCAAGCGGCAATATAGGTGTCAATGACGTAGGTAGTGATGCAGTGAGCCACACATGTGTGGGTACTGCAATGAAGGCCGGCCGGGACACATGTGAAACGGGAGGTTTATGGGAGCGTGAAGAGCCGCCAGAGGGCCAGCTGGGCCAAGAGTTGCCGGTAACACACGAGACTGGGCCAAAAGAGGGGACATGATGGAAAATGACATGACTAAACTCTTGTCTCAGAGAGGAGAGCCTCACGTGACTCGATGACATGACGACTCTCTGGATCCCAATAATGCCATGCCTTGGACTATGGTGAGACACCAATGAACAAGCACACACGTCCGCGTGGGCAGAGCCTCCCATCGCGCTGATCCTCAGGTAACCAGATACTAGTTACGCACTCCCAAACCCATGCAAGGCGCAAATCAGTGCGATGTTGGAACCATCGTTCGCATGGAGTCACGTGGTGTGGAAGGGGCCTATGAGGAATCCGGATCCACACCCAAGTCATGTCCTTCATGGCCTCATAAGCAGAGGTTTCAGACAGGCCAAACTCAACCGGCATGGTGCGAACCCCATCCGCAAGAGTGCAGTTCCAGAAATGCCATTTTAGTGAGGGGTGTAGGGTGCGGATGGCTCAAACCGAACACCAACCGAGGTAAGAAAACGTAGGTTGGGTCCAATGAACTCACTACCATGATCAGAAAAAAACACTTGTAGCTTGTGCTGGCAGGCATGCTCTTCTTGGACATGCCAGGACTGGATCTTGGAACCCACATCACTCTTGAGATGGAGGGGAAAGATCCAACGGAAGCGGGAATAGTCGTCACTCAGACAGAGAACATAACAACCACCACCAGGGAACTCAACTGGGAATGGTTCCATAACATCAGCATGCACAAGAGTGAGAGGCTCATGGGTGCAAGTCATGGAAATAGGCAAAGGGGAGCAATGCATTTTTCCTTGCACACAATCCGGGAAGTCAACAGTGCATGGAGCAGAGAAGGTGGCAGCATCCAGACGAGTGGCAGGTCGGCGGTGTAGCAGGTTGTGAATCACTGCAGTACTCACATGGCAGAGGCAACAATGAAGGAAGCGCGTATGCTCAGTAGAAAGCACAGGGGCAACATGGACGTGAGCCACAGCAACGATGGGCACGCTAGCTAAAAACAGAGGCACACTGTACAATTTGTCACAGCAAAGGCCACGGATCAGAGCACACCCAAACAATACCAATGCCATAAGACGTGACAAATTCCCTGATCATCAAGGGTAGTGACTGACAGCAAGCTCACCTCAAGCGAGCCACTTACATGTTGTAAGTGGCTCCAGAATCTAGAATCCAAAAACCGTGAGAAACACGAGCAGGGTACGAGACATGACATGTAGTGACAGAACCTAACGTGGCAGCAGACGACAGAGCACAACCTAGACAATGGGCCAAAAGAAGGGGAAATGTAGCATGCTCCCACTCTGTAATCCATGCATCCCCACGCTTGGACCGCCCAACGCCGATCCTCAAAGGGATCCATCCGACTCACAATGGTGATCCCGGGAGCCGACTGCTAAACTCACACTGCATGAGACGGCGACTGGTCGTTGCTGAAAGGGCGCTGAGTGAGAAGCTGAGGAAGATGGGGTGGCTTACTAGGAGGAGCCCGAGACAAATGGCAGAGGAGGATTCGGGACGACTGCTGAAGCGGACGTGGCCAGCCATTGTGGTAGTGTATAGCACACGGACGGCGGTCCCAAAATGGTGGGATACGAGTGGGGCGGGCCCCAGGGCCATCTAGCCAGTGGCACCACTGTCACAGCCATTCCGGGGCTTGGACAGTAGCAAATGAGGGAATGGTCTCCCACAGCATGTGACAAACCCACACACTGGGGCCTCAACCATGAGGAGGAGGGGGTCTCTCTCAATGTTTGGAATAGATCTCCAAGTATTGGAGTCTTGACCACAAAATGGGAGAGAGGATGAAAAGAAAGCTCGCAAATGAAAAGAGATATTAGAAAGAATCTCAAAAAGGTGGTCTTCCGAGACAACGGGACAATTCCCCATATGTCCGGGTCTCGGCCGAGATTGTGCAAGGAGAGAAGGAAGCAAAGAAAAGTCCAATAATGAAAAAAAGAGCAAAAAAGGGTAAATAAAGAAATGAAAGAGGAAAGAAGAAAGGAGTTTAGGGGACAGGGTCACCAAGAAGGGTTGTCGACAAGATGGGCCCAGGTACACCCTTGTCCTTTGTCTTTTTTGCTTCTGCTCGCAGAGCTGCTCCCGCCGGTAGCAGGACCTTGCTGGCAGATGAGCTCACTAATCGACAAGTTTGTCGATCGGCGAGCTTGTAGTCGGGAAGCTTCCATGTAGCTTCTTGAGAGCAAGCTGCCACAACTACATGTGGCTGCTGGATGCCGCGCTGTTGTGCGTAACCGGTGCGATGCCAATGTCGTCGCTACTAATGCGGCCGCTCCTGCTTGTGCTACAACTGGTGATACTGCCTAAGCTACACCTGCTACTACTACGTATTTGTTGCAGCTGCGGCTACTGCTGCTCGAGCAGTTGCTGCTGATTAGGCTGCCGCTACTACTACTAAGGCTGTCGGCATCGTTGCTGCAGCTACTATTGTTGCCGAGGTTGCTGCTATTGTTGCGTTGGAAACATAATACACTTCCGTGGTAGTTTTTGCTACTTCTGCCCTGCGCGACTACCAAATTCCTCTGTTGGTGTTGCTTCAGCCAATGCAATTGGCTTGACTGCTAGTGTTGCTGCTGCACAGTTCCTTAGCCACTGCTCTGGCTGTCCCTGTAGCTGCTATTTTTGCTGCTCCTGCACCTGCTACAGTTGCTGAGACCACAGATGATATTGCGGTGGCGGCCTAAGATGTCATCACTTGTGTAGTACGTTGCCACCAAGACAGCCACCGCGACAATGGAAACTGTAAAAAAAAACGGCAGCATTCCGCCTCTGGCACTGCCACAAGACTCCGTAACGTGAGCCCTCAGCTCAGGGTCTCCACGTTGCCAGGATGTTTACGCCCCACCCAACCCAGCCCAGCCCAGCCCAGCCCAGAGATGTCTACTACTGCTGCTGCTGCGTGCTGTATAGTGGGACACGAGGATGGTCATTTCCCAACTTATCTGATACAATGAGGGAATGCAAACCCTCTTAGGTGATGTCTGTGTGAGAGAGGGCATAACGTGTATTACAACAGGAGAGACGGAACTAAGTTAGGTTGAGAGACGGCAAAGATGTTTGTGAAGAATGCAAGAGTTAGTCAGCAATGAGTGAACATGAGGGATGTCCCCTCCACCCTCAATCAAGCTAGCGTTTGTGCAAACTGTGCAACAGCAAACCTAGGGCAAAGTCTAGGAAAAGGTCTATGAGCTACCAATCCAATACCGGATAGACCCCGGCAACAGTATGGAGAACTTGGGTACCCAAATGAAAAACGAAACAAACTAGCGGAAGCAACAAAATAAGCTCTACAGAACCAAGTTGGCAAATTGCAGAAACGACGGTGCCAAAAAAGTGGCCCTCATGAATTGGTCACGGAGAAAAATCTTGTGTGCATATAGGGATGTGCAAGACGAGGGAGAGACCACGAAGGCAACCGGCGACCACTGTAGCCTACCTGCATGTGGCGTCAATTCCAGAGGTCACCAAGAATGTCATAACAACACTTTTCACACATGTCCATTATGCTCCTCTGGGATGTTGCTATACACCACGAAGTCTTTGAGATACACTTCGGTGAAGTCATCAAGGTACTACTAAAACATGTTCATCGCCACCATAAGCACTGAAAGGACAGTTGTGAGTTTGAATGGAATGACTGTAAGCTCCTACTGCCCGTATCTGGTGTAGAACATCATCCTCTCGATATCCTTATCAGACACTAGGATCTGACAATTGCCGCTACATTAATCGACTTTCGTGAAAAACCTCATCCTGTGAAGTTGGTTGAAATTCATATATGTTCACAAGAAGGGGGTAGCGGTCCTTGATGGTGATGCAATTCAACACTCGGTAATCCACGCATATCCATATCTTGCCTGGTTTTTTTTATCCATGAAATGTATATGTACCGTTTAGGATAATACAGATGACTTAATGAATCCTTGATAGAGCATCTCATCCAGTTGCATTCTGAGTTTGGTCAGCTCATGTTCTCTTGTATAGTAGGTCTCCTTCAAGTATTTCTAGTGATCAACACTATACTGCAATGGTAACTCTTGAGGAATTTCATTGGGAATTAACTCTTCAAACTCCATGACGAGGGATGTAAAAACAGCACAAATGGCTATGAACCTGTCAGGTCTCAAGATCGACACTGTCGCATTTACTACTGCAACATCTTTTGCTTTCCTTGTTTCCATGTGGATGAGCCACGCTTGTGCTCCATGTTGTAGATAATGTTTAGCCACGTCAAGAAACATGGCCTGACATTTTATGACGGCCTTAGTTTTCGCTGCTACTTCCACCTAAGCTATTTCCCGTAGCCACCGTTGCATCATGGGTCACTCAATCATAGATAGGTGTCATTTATCGTCATCAATATTGACATACACTGATCCACTACTCCAGTCTACCTGCAGATTATGCTGTCCAAAGATGATTTTGTGGTTACTCATTGGGCAAGTTCTACGGACCATTCTTTCGTGCAGATGTCTCATGTACAGTGGGTGTGGTTTGCAAAGACAAAGGACATGTAGTTGCCTATCATTGTTTTCTCCATTCAATATCCATAGTTCGGTGTGTATCCCCAGCTTTGAACCATGTCATTTCTTACAAGACTGTGGGAAGCTCCTCCGTCTAGTAGTGCCAGTACCATTCATTGTCTTTTACAACCTCTTCGTTGCACCCATTGTAGTCTCGCCGACTTGTCATCCTCGTATCCCTTGTTGAATTTTGCCATCTTAGGAACTCTCGACTGCGATGATGTGAGCCGCTCAGATGGACTACCAGTCAGCATAAATTCTAACGTCCATAATTGTTTATTCTTGTATTTTTCTCTGCAACGTCCTCCCCTTTGGGAACATTGCTGTCATTTCCGAAGGATGTGCAAGATGTACCCCGGCTTCCTTCAAGTACAGCACAGCCGTTAATCGCATTCATTGGCAACTGTCATCTCCACCATAAACAAAAATCCGAATGACTTTGACGTATCTCAAACACAATATGAACTTCGGCTTTGGGATGGCCAATCAATTGATTCCTGCATCCGAGCATTGTAATCAATGAGATTGATGCAATTTGTTGCTACGATCATCCACCGGAGGTTTTTTTCTTTATGCTGACTATGGTGAGTGAGCGCTATACTTTCTGCCTGAGGTAATTTGTGAATTATAAACAGAATTCATCATGGAAAAGGTCATTGCCAATTATGTTTCTACAGAAATGCTGTGTATACTCTTCCACACTAGGTTGTTGACGCAGGCGTCAAAGCCTCTACCGTTCGTTGGACTTCTCATTTGTTTTTCTAGAGCATGCATGTATGGCACATAGGGAGTCCATCCCTGGTTCTCCACCATATCTCTGGTGGTGTCAGCAAGTCGTGCCACCTCGGTTTGAGCTACTTAATATGTAAAATTCCTGTAATCGGCAACTTGAGACCGGTCCCATCGGCCATCAATCTAGCTCCCCCGATCAGACCACTGGCTTAAAGTCCTGCCATGAAAAAACTGAGGCCATTCTTTTTTGTTATTGGTAATCCTAGCATCGGCGAAGTACACTGGCAAACTTGTTGGCCACATTTGAACAATTGGTCCTTTGGAGTTCATAGGATTGAACAGCTTAGTGAGTGCCAGTCAAAAACTTGGACTTGCTCAAGAGTTGGACTTTCCTATTGGAAATCAATCCTTTTTCCATGTGTACATTTAGAAGCTCCTCCATCACTACGTTTTGTCATTGGAACAGATGGGTGTTGAGGCTCTCAAGCCCCAATAACTTGTGGCATTGGTCTTCATTAATGTGAGCCCGTCAGTCCGTGCCTCCCATCGTGCCTTGTCTTGCTCTAATGGGCAACGGCGGAGGCAAAGGGTTCCGTGGGCTCGAGGGATCGGTCACTAGATTGGCCATATGGGTCGTCGGCATTACACCACTTGTTACAGAAGTTGCCACTACTACCTGGTCTACTTGGATAGTATTGTTGACCGCATGTTGATGATCCCCCATCATCAGAGTATTTACTGGTTACCATTGCTAATCGCTCGATGCACTCACCCTGTTCGCCATCGTCGTCGCAAGGTGTGACATTTCAAAAGATGGAGATGCATTGAGACTCGTGCGAGGTAGTCGCCCTATACTTAATTTCCGGCTGAGCCTCAAACACCATTGCACTTTGATACCGAGTGTTTTACCGAGAGGCACTAAGATGGTTCACAGGGATGATGTGCGGAGTAGAATACAATTCCAGGAATTCAGGAAGTATACTTCGACAACAAGTGCCGAACATGTGGAATGAAGAAATCAATCGAAGGCATATGTTGGGTCTTGGATGCTCGAGCCGAGTGACGCGTGGGACGCGGCGTTGTAGATGGTGGCTTCGAGAAACTGTACTGAGAAGTCAGGAGCTTTTGAGAATATTGGGAGATAGCATAAAGAAAGTTAACGCCGTCAAGAAGTTCGCTAAGATGTATCGAATCATCAGTATTGTAGCGGGAGGGCCAGTTAAGCCCTCCT
Organism: Penium margaritaceum; assembly: GCA_023375785.1. Classification (NCBI taxonomy): domain Eukaryota; kingdom Viridiplantae; phylum Streptophyta; class Zygnematophyceae; order Desmidiales; family Peniaceae; genus Penium; species Penium margaritaceum. Next base: position 37,252 of record SZWC01008657.1, read on the forward strand.
ATCTCGGAATAGTGAGTAGATGGCTCACAGCCACCCCTCGCTATTACGAGGTTGGCCGGTGGCCAGCCACCTGCTGGCTACCAGCCGGCCAGCTGGATGGCTGACAGCAGGTCAGGTGACTCGCCGGCCACCGGTAGGTGAGCCATCAGTAGCTGATCAAGCTTGTGGCTCGGGCAGTGGCTGAGAGGCCACGAGGAGCTCAAGGGCAATGCTTGTGGCCTTGTGCCCTTGCCCTTGCTCGCCCTCCTTACCCGCGGTGCTAGAGGGTCTCCAACCCTCAAGCCATCCCGTCTCACCGCCCACAGTCCCAGGTGACCTCGCTCGAGCCACATGGCTTCTTCGACTGGTCGGCGTGGCACTGCCGTGCTACATCAAGTTCTGAAACCAGAAAAGTCATTTGAACATACAAGTTTGGGATAACACCCCCCTCATTTGGGATCAGAATGAGGGGAAATGGAAAAAACAGAAATGGACCTTTAGAGACGTGAAACATTCAGGTCTCTCTGCACGGGTCATTAATGACAATTACCTCTAGAGGGACGCGAAGGGGAAAACTCCTCTGGCGAGATCTGAAGGCCATGCTGTGAACTATGACAATGAATTCGTTATAGGAGCTAGATGCTCGACACGTTACAATTGTGTTTAGAGCCAAACAATCCTCACGGCTAACTGTGCGATGGGTCTAGTGGCTAGTACAAATATAAAACACCTCGAGCAGCCACAGTAGCAAGAGAAATTCCACAAGGCGATGTGTCGTCTGTACCAATCTGATTCAAGTGCCAAAATGTGTGTTAAAAGGCTCTCGAGGAGCTCTTCTTCATCCTCCCAACTCCTCTAAGCTTCTTCTCCACTCCAGGGGGTGAGGTGGATTTTCGTTGGACAGGATAGGGAGTGGCCACCTCCAAAACCACCAATTATCCTCCATTTTTAATGTGCCCTGTCCCCTCCTTCAACCAAAAAAATTGGGCAGTTCCCTTCCCCAAAACGAGGGACTCTCACTGCTTGAGATTACAAGAAAAAAAAGGATGGAAATACCTTGGGAAACTTTGCATGCCTCTCCAATGCCGTAGGACTCAAGGAATAATCCTCCAAATAGGCGCAAACACGTCAGGAGGACTCACGTGGAGGCCAAGGATGACCGGAAGATAAAAGAGCAGACAATAGGAGTGAGGGAGGAGTGTGTGAAGGTACAAACTCTAGATCCGAGTTGTCCTCCTCCCCTCCTCCTCACGTTTTGAGTGTGCTCAATTTCTTTTACCCTACTGCATGATGATTTTGTTGTCTGAAATTATCTATAACATGTAGTCTTGATTCGTTTCAGGAATAGTTATTATCCTGTTTTCAAAGCAGACAAAATCACTTCAACTTGTAGTCTTAAATTCGTTTTTTAGCTAGGAGGAGGTCCTGCTTGACCTCTGTCCTCTCGATTTCTGTTGTGGGTGCTCATTTGACCAAAAAAATGGGGTGTTTGCATGTTGTCGAGTGGCCAAGCAAGAGCCTAATTTCATGTTTTGGAATTTGTTGCGTCCTTTAGTGCTGAACCTCACTCGAAGAAATCATTAAATGTATCCATTTTTCAGAAAGAGTTTAAAATTTGGAGCCAAATGAATGAATTCATGGTCCTCAACACATATTAATGGTGAAATCATCAAGCAATTGGGTATTCCCTTTGCTTTAATCTTTTCTTTTATTCATCAATTACATAACTTGCATAGTGCCATGAGTGACGACTTAGGGTGTTAGCTTGAACCCACATGATTGTGCCGACCGTGGCGGCGTAGAAGAGCAGCAATTCTTTTTCCACATCATTGTGCTGACCGCAATGGCATAAAAAATAGGAATACATTTTATGATTACCTCATCGCTCGTACGAGAAAAAAAATTGGGAGGCAACACCTCCTTGGGGTTGCTGGACCTCACAACATTCTTCGCGTGCTAGTTGTGCGGTTGACGGAATGGCATGTACCGGACCTTTCAAGTCCAACCAGGGCAAGGTGGTGATGACCTCATCACTCGCCCTTGGTGGAGTGCAGCTCGTGGGAGCCTCCACACCAAGCACGGTTGTCAAAGCAACAGCAACTGCATCCTCTAAGGAAACTCACATAAAACTTGACACGTACTCATATTTTTAGCTTATGCAAGTGTGCAGAAGCTAAAAAATACTCATTGAGCACGTCGACGTGTACATGGATGACTCCCATGCAATGAAGGACGCGCTTGAGGAGGACCACCCAAGTCTGGACCTCAACAAAGAGTATGTTATCGACAACGGTGATGGCAACTAGGATCACAATCGTGGCCACCGTCGTGTGGCAAACTCAAGGGAATCATCTGAGACGGGTAAGATGCCCACCACATTGCACAAAGTTGCCAATTACAGGGAGGCAGCTATTAGTACCAAAGGTACTATTTCATGCACAAAATTCTTTTGAGCACAAGATGGACGAAGTCGCCGCAAATGTAATTTGTGATGACCATTGGAGGCTTGCTGAGTTGGCTAATGAGGTGGCAGGGAAACTCAAGATCAGCATCAATGGTGGAGGTACGACACCACCCAGAGGAGTGTGGGTAGACCCCCCTTTCTACAACTTGGCCGCGATGGGGTAGACCCATGCCTACTCGAGCAGCGTCGCTAACAAAAGTTTCCTCCAAAAGGTGTTGCTTCTTGGAGGTGGGTGCGTAAATTGTACCCACCTGTAATGGGTAAAGGTGCACCGACTACGTGAGGTCCTCAAGGCTATCGCAGACACTTTGCAGATAATTGTGTTGAAGTTTGTGTTTGCCAACCTATTGGCCCATATCTGGCAGAGCATCATGGATCTCGACAGTGATCGCAAGCTACATCATCTGGCCAGACATGAGGCAACATGCCAATGTGACGGCCTCGACAAGGCATAGGAGAGCATGACCCAGGTGAGAATGCAGCATGCGTTGCATTGTGCTACAGGTGTTGATGCCACTGCTAGTGGCAATGAGGACTTACCTACCTTGACAACATCAAGGCCGGTCATGAACATGTCCTCCAGAGTGTAGACATTGTTTCAAAGGACATGAAGCTAACCGGTTGGCTAAATCACATGGAGCACATTTTACGTGTCTACAAGACTCTACTTGGTCAATGGGACAACCTTGCCAAGAAGTAACTTGAGGACACGCTCTTAAAGTACATGCTCAAGGAGTGGGGTGCATAGCAGCCACACCTGGAGTAGTTGTCCATGTTGCATGAGGCTTTTTGCACTATCGTGTGCAAGAAATGATCCTAGCGTGAGGAGGTACAACATGCCTTCCATAACACAAAGGAGTTCAAGCGCTTGGCAGCTTGCTCAAGGCCTACTTGAGCGATTTTACCACATTTGTGGAGAAAGTCAAAAGCTTCATCAAGGATGATGGGACCGAGGCCTTCAAGTACCCAGAGAACTTACTGTTGGAGTACATGAGTGATGGTCTTAGCAGAAAAACGCTAAAGGAAAAGACCACCACGACGGTATTGGGCTAGATCTGGACAAGCTAGAGGACGTTTTCAGTTGCATGAATGAAGTGTATTTGGCAAACCTGAAGCATTATTTGGATGCAAAATTGAACATACGTACACAACGAGACTGCAACATGCACACAGACGCTACAGGGGCTGAGGAGCCATCTCGGTAGCGGGACGGGGTCAAAGGAAAACAACCTGCATATCATACAAATAAGAAGACTGGTGCCCGACCACAAGCTTGGCCATGACGATGGCAAACTACACACGTTGCATGAGCATCGTGACACTTTTCTCCGCGACAAAATCTGCCACAACTGCATGCAGCCTAACCACTTTAGAGCTGAATGCCATGAGGCTGCTTGTGATGACCAAGAGGCCACCGAGTTGGCCGCAACTGCTGCCCTCCGAGATCGATGGTCTTAATGCTGAATTTCACCAAGTTTACAAGTGGGTACATGGAGACACATTGACTCTTATCCATTTTCTCTGAAGGTGATGAGATTCCTTCTATATGTTTTTTTCTCCTTGTACACACACAAGGTATGCAGGCCTCTTGTGTGACGTGGCAAGGGTTGCCAATAGCTGCAAATGACTGGCCATCCAACCTCCCAGCCACGACTGTTTGACTTCGTTCCATGTCACGGTATGAGCATTAGAAAACACTTTGAAGTTATTTGAAGTAACAGAATGTACAAAAACATTCATCGAATTCAATGACCTACCCCCTATTTGTCATCAGATTTAAAATCACCCCTAAAATAGTTGCAAATCTGATAAATGGTCATCAAACTAATCATAATTCTTCTCAGTAGTCAAAATCAATGTTCATTAGGGTAGTCACAAAACACGTGGCCACATAACCATGGACGAAGGAATTCACAACAACCTTAAACTCGATAGCAAGCAAGAAGTATCAGATTTTGTGTTTGAATGATCCATGCCAATCGCAAGTCCAAGGGTGTAAAGCTCCGCGGGACACAAAGAGGAAACGTCATATGGTAGGAACTTCCTAGAACGTGTGACCCATATACGGACAACTGCAAAAGGAGCACAGCATACATTACACTCAAGGCTTGCAGTTGGCTTAGTCGGCAGAAGGAAAAAATGTAAGGGAGCAACAATAACAGATCATTTAAGAGAGTGGGAGAAAGGAACTAGTGATGTATTTGACTATACATGCAAACAGGGAGAGAGAGAGAGAGATAGAGAGAGAGAGAGAGAGAGAGAGAGAGAGGGAGAGCGAGAGAGAGAGAGAGAGAGAGAGAGAGAGAGAGAGAGAGATGTGAAGTGCTCAAAGGGAGTGCATGTGACTCTAACTTGGAGAAATAATCCTGAATTCAATTCTGAAGTTGAAAGTAATAGTGACAAATACGCAAAGGAATGAAGTGGTGACTCAAAGAGGGCAGACAGCTGGCCATGACGCGGATGCTAAAGACGGGGGTTCATGATCAAAATGGAGTTGGACCCCCAAAGTTCACAAGCGGAACAAGGCACACCTCTCTCGAGCCAATAAATCAATAGGAGAGGATGGAGGAACATCATGAGAGACATGATGAAACATGACGTAAAAGGAATGTTTATCATGGCTCGGTAACAGAACACCATCTGGATTCCAAAAGCATGAAGTCTTAGAAAGGGGTGAAATTTCGAGGAAGGCATACCGACAGGCATGAGGATATGGTTTCCCCTTGCATTACTCCTCGGGGAGATAGCCAGCATTTATGAAGTCTCAGTCTCTTGCTAGAAAAATGTAAATATGATAATGAAGCTCGTGCTCAAATGAAATAAGATAGCAAGGAAATGGATTTTATAGAAAATGGTTCTACATCCAGAGAATGGTAGCACCATAAAAAAGAGACAATCCCACGGTTCCAAGATTTGTCTTTTTGACCGCCCAGGGGGCAAAGGCCTCGAGACATACACAACAACAAGCAAAGAAACATACAGTGGGACCTATGGACGCAATGTCACGGCTTGACTAAAAGATGTGGTTTTGACAGCTAGGGGCCAGCTTGGCCTTGGAGAACCGTGACTCAATGATACTCAATTAACATAGAGCACAGACCTGATGCATATGAGAGTAGTTATCAACAAGACATAATACAAAGCTTCCCAAGTCCTTCACTGCATCACAAGGCAAGGGTTCCATGCGACTGTGTGAAACTTTTCAATAGGATGTGACATGCGAGACTCAAGTGTAAACAAAAAAGAAGAGTGCATTTTCACCAAGCACATCCGAGATAGTCAGTGGACAGGGGAAGTAAAATGTATGAACATCCAAGTTGTCAGTAGGCTGCGTATGTAGTATGATCTCACTGACATGAAGCTGAAGCTGGTACAAGTAATGATGTAAGAGCAAGACATGGGTGGGTTTTTAGGGACTGAGAAACATGCACCAAAGTAGATGTGGAGGATGCGGGTGAAGATGGTGGAAAGAAAAATAGCCAATAAAAATGCGAACCATGCAATTTCACATGACCTTTTTGACTATTAGGCACACCGTAACACAAGGACTATAAGTCAAGTCCATACCCTGGTTATCAAGCATCGTGAAAAGGAGCAATTTCATCTAAAGGATAGGCATGTACATCATGTAGTGAATAAGATGTTCTCCTTTTGGACCAACAAAATGCATAACACTGATGCCCTAAACCATGATCAACTGACCAGATCTGGTATGGACAAAGTGAATAGATCCAGTTGGACAAGGGTACATAAAATCTGCATACAACGAGGTCATGTGGCAGGTGGCTCCAGGGTCACGGATCCAGAAGCCATCTACTACATGAACAGCCTGGAGAATTTGACTACATGTGACGGTGATGATGGAGGCACTGAGGGAAACCCAATGACCACAAGACGCAAGATGATAAGGCAAATTAACCGATAGTCAATGCTTCATCCACAAAACAAGAACATTCAGAATTCTTTGAAAAGCACCCAATGATGATCCACAAAGGCTCCAGCTATTGCTCTTAGCCAAAAACTCGAGTTCATGGCTGGTATGAACACCTTGCAAGGCTATTCACAAAAAGTTACAAGGCGTTTGGTAGTAATGACAAGTCCAAGCTCTAGTTTGACGACCTCCACTGGACATGGTGATGTACTCCCTGAATTGCACAAACAAAAATGGAGTTACCAAGGATGCCATTGGAAGACTGTTGGAAAATTGCCCCTCCGCATGCCCAAGGGCGGCGTTGGGAGGTGTCGACAAGCCGCCTCAAAGAAAAAACTCCGCGTCAGCAGATCTAGCAGCTCGATGAATGCTCCGATTCTAGAGTAAATGATTTCCCTTTGAAGTTGACGAGTCGCTAAATCTGATGAAAGTTGTTTCACTAGAATCGAACAAGTATCGAGGGAGATATGGCCTTCCAAAGTTGGGGTGTGCGCAGCGGCTCTGGGAGCCGGCTGCAACTTGAAATCCGATGGATAATCGACCCGGCCGAGTAACAATAGTACCATCTGGAGATTTTGCTCCGGAAGGTCTGCCGAGGCGTCCGGTGGATTATCCACCGGATCCTGTACTGCGGTTTGTTACTGAGGGACTTAGCCAAAATCATGGCTCAGTAGTACCGCTAGTACGTCAGGGCAGTAGTACGGTTTGTTACTCAGGGACTTCGTCAAAATAATGACTGCAAGTCCGCAGACAACCTTTGAACCTCGTTACACCCCATCACCAAACTCGACCCAAAAGTGGAGAAGGTGCATGGAAACAGCGCAGGAGACCCATAAATCACGTGCAATGGGATGTGCGCCTCACAAAAGGGGATTCACACGTGAAGGAAGGCGCCACTGCGTGTGGCTGCGTTAGGCTTCTGTGGTGGGTGAGACCTGCGCTTCGGCAAGCGTATCTTGGGCTATGCTTGGCCAAATTGTGCGCAATTTAGTGCGTTGGAAAGCTCATGACTATCCCTATAAACATTTTGATCATGTCCATGTTAAAAAACGAATGAAAAATCGTGTTATTCCATTTGCAAACTGCCTGTCTCTAAATTCCTTCTCACATAGTGTGAGGCAACCAGAAAGCTCACGCTCAGTCTTAGATTCGCCCAAAACAGAAGAAGTGAACCACTAAAGACGATCAGACGAATGTCCGGACCGCATCCCGCGGATTCCCTGACAAAGACTGCCACAAAACCGATCCAAGTGAGACCGCATAAAAATTGATGTAGCAGCATGATGTAGATAGTGCAACACCTTTTGGACATGAAAATCTTCTTGAGCAAGGCAACCAGGTGGGTTTGAACTTCTCCTCTCTTACAACAGAGCTTCAGGTGGAGTTTTGTATGGAATTCAAGTTGCGACTACCCATCACTCTGGAGGGACATGATGACATCCTCATGGTGGTAGATGGATTTGAAAAGATGTCCCACTTCATCTTGGTTAGGACCATCATTATCGCCGAGAGAACAATGTAGATATCTCAAAAATACATCATGTGATTGCACGGAGTGCCACATACTATTATCAGCAAGAGAGATGGCTACTCTTTTGTTGATTTTGGACTGGACAGGTCACATGTTAATGTTATCATGTTAGGCTATCAACGGTACTCCGTCCTCACACTGATAAGAAAATTGATCATACTAATCAGACGCTAAAACAACACATACGTACTCTATGCAAGCTCCATGGGATTGACTGGGTGGCAAAAACTACCGATTACCATGTTTTCATATAGCTTGGCACTTCCACCGCAACAACAACATTCAATTTTAAGTAGTCAATGGAAAAATCCATACAAAATCGGCATGTGTATATTGTCAAACCAACACTCCCCCTATTGACATCCACTGTTGTAATGTATCAAGTGTATGGGAGAAAACACAGTTGACACTTGCAAAGGCATAAGCGGTGATGAAGCGGGCAGTGGATCAAAATCCAAGTTGATATGTTTAGCACTAGAAATCACATTTCTCAGCTCGACAATCATTAAAGTGCGTGGATAGGACTTTGTGAGGCTTGAACCCTGATGGTTGGGACTGGTTGAACTTGATGGAATGCAAACCACAATCATTGCTTGACTTTGCCTACCGGACATCGTGGTAATTCATGAGGTTTTCCACTTAGATAAGATGAAGCATTATTGAGACCCCTAAAAGAGATTAGTTAATAGATATGTTATCCCTCTACTATCCATTCAAGCGGGCTGGACATTAAGTATGTGATCAAGGATACCCCTTGACTTCCATACAATGGAAAACCAGAAGAATAAATGGTTAAATGGGATGGCCACGACGACATGCACAATAGTTGGGAATGCAATGTCAAGCTCGATGATGTCAACCATGTGATCGATGGTTACAATAGGCGCCACCGGCCTACGCTGGCTAACACACCTGGACATCGCAGGTAAGAGTGGGACAAGTGTAATGACCCATACAAGCATGTGCCGATAATCTTTGATTGGGAGGATCTGTCATTACATCTGTCAGCCACCCCCGTGGACTTTTGCATCGCTCGACTGAAGGCATTCAGGCCACCAGCCCTGACCTCTGGTAACTTGTTTCCAAACATTCCGACAACTTCGACCACTTTGTAAAATGCTTGATAAAACTGCCGCAATATGCATCTACCCTGACACACTTGATACTCTATTAAAAATGTTTTCTGGGTCGCTGTACTAATAATCATCACTTTACGAATAAACCCCAGAGAATTCCTTCTTGTAGCTTGGTTACCAAAATTTGCTGACGACTCAACAAAAGAAATGTATTGCTTTCAAACCTGGACACATCTGCGTAGAAAGGCTTGCAAACCTTTGTTGTGCGTCAAGCGTGTCAGCCTGACGTGGCTGGTCAAGTCAGATGAGCCATATCAGCTTGATTTGTGCATGGAAACTGCCTTTGGTAATGTTTGAGAACAACGGCTATCAACTTGAAAAAGCAAGTTTTTTTCTTCAACGAATCTCAAAGTACCACCTAAACAGATTATGAAGAAAAGTTGTGCTCTATACATTGTGAGATAGAAAAATCCAATATCAAGAGAAGTATAACATGTATTGATACTTATCTGTGGGGTTTTGAATGGTGTAGACTCCTAAAAAGTTACACACCACAATTCTTAGACCCCCTTGTCTTCTTGGTTGGTTTTCTTGAAGCAATAACTCACAGTGTGATGTCCCACGCGCTGATTGACTCAAACATCCCATATCTTACGTATGCCTTATTCGTTACTCACAGCGTCTGACAGTTTTCATCAAAGTACTATTTTCGCTGAATACAAATGATCCAGTTGTCCCTATTATTCAAATCATCTTTCTCTTCGCATCTCATCCATGTGAAGCATCCACGCTCTACTAGGCACAAAACAAGCGTCCGCGTATCTTCCTCACATGGTATGAATGTTGGATATTAAAGGTCCTTGGATTGTTGTGGACATGTGTTCAGACCCTAGTTGTAGAGCTCAGCTCTTGCCCCCTTTTCCATAACCTTGAATTCCCATGGTCCTTTGACCAAGTCTTCCCCTCGTAGATGATAGTTGACTATATGGATGATGATGCAAAACCTGGATCCTTGTTGGATGTCACCATCTCTTTCCTTTCTTTTGACTTTTGCAAAGTGAAACCAAGTACGTGTCGGCGTGATGGTTGGTGCCCTAGTGATCTTGATTTTTGTTTTTTAGAAGGAATGTATGTGATCTATGTTTTCGTTCATGGACTTTATCAAAGTGTTTTTTGGATAGTACATTGAAATTCATTGCACGAAAAAAGGTGATCTTCATGTTCACCAACGAACCTGTTCAACACTCAAGACTTGGTAGTTGACTTACCGTTGGGCTGGCCCGTGACTGACATGGGGTTGCAAACGATTGTCAACCCTACTTCACGCGCATCGCCATGTCGGCAAACTTGAGCCAGGATATTTTTTTGCTCCCATGGGCCGATGATGCGGGCATTATGAGACGTCCAAATAGACTTTACGATGTAAAAAGCACTGTCCGCAAATCACTTTACACTGCCATCGTGAAATCTGACACTTCTTTACCAGTCATGCCAGCTCCCACCTCCAACATGTATCATTTTTTGCAAGGTGACTCTTGAGGACTGTGCTTACCCTTTTGCTCATGAAGTCCATCAAGATCCTCCCACACATCTGCCTCCACCCAGGAGGTCTGTTAGCAAACCTCGCAAAATACCTGTCCTTGCAAACAATGCTAGTGGAGGGCCATAGCCTCCATGTGAAGTCACGTCAACGTACGATGACGCGACTACAACTGTCGCATCACCACTAACGATCCCGTCAACCTTCCCCCTTATACTTTGCATGTCTCTACGAAGCTGCGATTTGATGATGACATCGGCTACTCTCGCGACCACAAGGCAACTGGAATTTGCATGCAAATGCAGCAGCAACAGTAATATGAGCACAAGGAGCAATACCAGAAGTAGTAGTAGTAGTAGTAGTAGTAGTAGTAGTCGTAGTAGTAGTAGTAGTAGTAGTAGTAGTAGTAGTANCTTTGCATGTCTCTACGAAGCTGCGATTTGATGATGACATCGGCTACTCTCGCGACCACAAGGCAACTGGAATTTGCATGCAAATGCAGCAGCAACAGTAATATGAGCACAAGGAGCAATACCAGAAGTAGTAGTAGTAGTAGTAGTAGTAGTAGTAGTAGTAGTAGTAGTAGTAGTAGTAGTAGTAGTAGTAGTAGTAGTAGTAGTAGTAGTAGTAGTCGTAGTAGTAGTCGTAGTAGTAGTAGTAGTAGTAGTAGTAGTAGTAGTAGTAGTAGTAGTAGTAGTAGTAGTAGTAGTAGTAGTAGTAGTAGTAGCAAAACTAGAAGCAGTAGTAAAAACAACCCACCTACGCAGTTGTGGAGCATCGTGCTCCTTCCTACAAGGCAAAGGGGAAAGCAAACGTCTTTGAGACCACAACAAAGCTGAAGCCATGTGTTCCCATGACTCGCATGTGTATTAGAAGGTTTGTTTATTAATGGAGGGCGCGTTGCGACCTCATGTGACAGCGATTGTGAGGGATCCATCATTGTTCCCAGCAAAGGCAAGCTTTAGCCAGAGCAGCAGCAATGCTGCCAGTAACGTTAATGACACAGAAAGCGATGGGTCCATATAGGCAAATAACAACAGTGCAAGTATTGAAGTCATGGTACTACAATTGTCGAATGCGACTTCTTCAGATAAGGTAGCAGAGCATTAACATCAAGCAAGAGGGAACCATATTGGGGAAAAGATAACTATGGGTCTAGTAACTTCCGTACTAATGTACGCACCACGAAAGAACACAAAACCGCATAGATTACCGTCAAGCAACTCCTTGTACGGCCTCAAGCAGTCTCCTTGATGTTAGAATAAGCAGATCACTGGCACCTTGACTTGTACGAGATACGTATAGAGCGAAGCATCCCTGTGCGGTTCACTGCCATCCGAGTCTATGTCGACGACCTTCTGATCGCTTCTCCTTTCATCGAGGCCGTGAAGGAGGTCAAGGCAGTTCTTTAGAATGCCTACAGGATGATGGAACTTGGTTGTGCAGCGGTGTTTCTTGGCATGGAGATCGTGTGAGACTGCAGACGTCGGACACTACTGCTGCATCAGGCCCAATACGCACGTTTTGCGGGGGAGCACTTCAGCGATCTCCTTGATGCAGTGCCCATGGCCTCCACACCTCTGACACCTAACATGCAGGATGCCTTGAAGGTGGATGATCCCACACATCAAGGGGAGACAATGGATGTGACCTTGTATCACCGTCTCATCAGATATTTGATGTGCCTGGCCACTACCACACGCCCTGACATCGCCTTTGCCGTCCACCTCCTTGCACATTTTTTGCAGGCTCCACGCACTAGAGCCTTTCATGCGGTTGTACAAGTGGTACGGTATGTGGTCTCCACACCGCATGTCGGACTCTGCTTTTGCTGGCCATGTTTAGTGGTCCTTGACGTCTACACCGACTACGAGGGGGCCTGTAGTATAGATGGATACAGTCGCACCGGTTACGTGTTCCTGCTCGGTGGTACCGCTCCAAGCGTAGCGGGAAGCAAGGCTGCATTGCACGCAGCTCATCAGAGGTAGAGTATGTTGCTCTGGGTGCAAGGGCCGCTGAGGCAGCATGGCTGCAGCGCCTGTTCCTCAAGCTGGATCAGTCAGTACCTGCCATTGTGCTTCGTTGCGACAACCAGAGTGCTCTTGCCACTGCGGAGAACTCTGGTGTCTTTCGTGCTCGCACAAAGCACATTGCGGTTGAGCATCACTTTGAGTGTGGGGTGTGTCTGTGCCTGTGTCACGACTGGTTTTGCACTTGTTATTGTACTCGTTTCAGTGTTGCACATGTATGGACATGAGTACCATCAGGTCATGGAGGAGTGTTGTGATTTGTGACATTCCTGTCGACCTGTACTGTTTTTTGTGACCACTTGACTGTGTCCATACCCGTGTGGATCCCTGATGCGGAACCTGGTGGCACCGGTACGTTGTCTAGTGGCGGACTACCAGCTTGGAGCCGACCGACGACCGTCCCAAAGCTCTGGATGCTGCCCGGGACCTCCTGCAGTTTTTCTGTTGCACGTAGGAGTTTATCGATGGACTGGCCGTGGGCCCAATTTGCGTGTTTTTACATTATATGTCCATTGTTTGATGCTAGATGTATGCATGTGACCAGTCGTAGCGTCCGGCTTGTGATTGTGTACATCTAGGTTCAGACGGCCTAGCGTTCTGCCATGTTTGCATCGAGTTCCGACCAAAACGGTGATATTGGGCCGGTTTTAGGACAGATCTTGTGCTGCCGCGTTAGACATCTGCTATGCGCCGCGGCAGGTACTTATGCCATGGACATGTCATTTGTCATCTCTCTGCAAATGCTATTGAAGCATTATGACACTTTGCCTTGTGTCTCCTAGCCAGACCCTTGCCGTTGTGTGTATGACTTGTGACTGTCATCACTGTTTGACCTAGTAGTGATGCCCAATTAGCGGCTGTGTTGTTAGGAAGCTTCCACACATCTTCTCTGCAATAAATTCTGTGCATGGGGCGGACGAGGACAATGGAATCAATAGAGGTGTAAGTAACAAAGGAAATCGTATAGACCAAGAAGCGACAACATGTGCGGCCGATGTTGCTCAACATGGCCAAGAATTGCATATGAGGAGGAGCTTGTGCGTGGCTTGCATATTACGAACCAATGGAGGAAGTAGAAGTGGCAGCACTTGACTCATTGGCCTAATAAGCCTCATCGGCCTCATCGACATCAACAAAGTTCGCAAGGGTACCCAAAGAGTTTGCACCACTCTTTCGAGAGGTTGCAGATGTCCTCCTTGACGAACCAATAAAAACCATACCACCTCAACACGACATCGATCATTGCATGAAGCTTAAACCAGAAATCGACCCACAGTTTGAGGGGCCTATCGGATTAGTGATCATGAAGTGACCGAGCTGAAAAACGAGCTCCACGAGATGGTCATTCAAGGGTTCATCCGCCCATCCACGTCACCATACGGAGCACGAGTACTGCTCGTGAAAAAAGAAAACTAGGAAAATGTGGATGTGCGTGGACTACCGAACGTTGAATGAAGCTACCATCAAGAACCGCTATCCTCTTCCTCGAGCCGACAAACTTCATGACCAAATCCGAGGGGGATGTCGTCAAGGTGCACCTCGAAAAGTTGCACCTTGGAGGAGCATGATGGGCATCTTAAAAAAGTTTCAAAATTTGAGAATTGTTTCGAAAAACCCTCGAAGTGTTATTTTGGTCGCCGATCAATGAAGTTTTTGGGTCACGTCATCAACGGTAGGCAAATCACCATGGATCCAAAGAAGTGGTTACAGTCATTCATTGGCCAATGCTGACCAACGTTCAAGATGTTCAAGTTTTTTCAGGCTTATGCAATTCATAACGGCATTTTGTATGGGATTACACCCGAGTGTCGGTGTCTCACTCTGACCTCACTCAAAAATAGAACGAGTGGTGGTGGGGAGACAGCGAACAAGAAGTGTTCACCGCTTTATGGAACGCTTTGACCTCGGCGCCAGCCCTATGATTGGCAAATCCAATGGTTGACCACGTCATGGCTACGAATGCCTCAGACCGAGCCATCGGCACGGTCCTTCTATAGGACCATGGCAATGGTGAACAACAAGTTGCATACATGTCAAGAAAATTGTGAGGACACGAACTTAACTACGCCGTACACGAGAAGGAGATGCTGGCGGTCATGCATGAAATGAAGTCATGGCAATGCTACCCTAGTGCCAGATGAATTCGTGGTTTCAAACAATTCATGGGTTGCACACTTGATTCGTGGGTTTTTTTCTTTTCGGGTTCGCACACAAAAACAACGAAATTAGGCAAACCAGTGCACTTGATTTCGTTGTCACTTTGGTATGCCTGGTACATGCCCTGCTTCATTTTTTGCCGACTTCGATCGTTTGAATGGGCAAGTCGCACGACCAACGTTCATGCATGAACCTTGGGTGTAGGACCGACAAAGACACGTCAAGCCACTTTGCAAAGAAATCATGGAACACGATTACCACCATTACATGACCTGCCCGAACAGGTTGCTGAGGTGAACCCGGAAACGAATTATCAAATCGCACACAAATTAGCACGAACCTGAAAACCCGCACACAAAAAATTGAATTCGAATAAAAAACAATTATTTACATACAAATTCATCTGGCACTAGGGTATCTTGAATGCCACTGATGCATCGTGCGCACTGACCATCATGTGATGAAATGTTTGATGACGCAACCGGGCCTTAGTCAACGTCATACCTGATAGATGGAGTTCCTTGAATCTGGGTTCGGCCACGACATTGAGTACCGGCCAGGCAAAACCAACCCAGTAGACGTGCTCAGCTGCCGACCAGATCTAATGGCTGAGGCAGCAACGGTAAAGCTACAACAAGATCGACATCTCAAGCAATTATTCACGCGAGGCTAAGGGTGCACACCAGGTAAGATTCCTAGATCTAAGATTGGATCCGGATTTGCAAATCCGGATCCAAATGTGGCTTCGATTCGCGAATCCGGATCTGGATTCGTAGATCATGAGGATTCACGAATCTATTACAATTCTTGCACACATGCCTGATGTGTTTTGTGTCTACACCAAATCCGTGTTTTTTTTTTTCTTGCAACATTCTTTCTCCACCATTTTTTGTCTTCACAGTAAACACATTCACAACTCTGTCCAACCCAGTGTACCAACACACCAACGCACCACTACACCAATGATTGGCCGCACCACCACACCTCTCCACCAAGGCAGGTGTCTTGGTGGAGAGTTGCGATGGTGTAGTGATGCACAGTAATACTTCAATTGTATTGCAACATGTTGACAATACCATTGTGTTGTCGCAGTGACAGACTATTGCACCCATGCTCATTGTCACCATCATGCTAAGTCATTGCTACATGTGCATTTGTTGACGTAAAGGAGACTGTTAAACACCATGGAAATTGGCATTTTAAACATTACTTGAAGTTCCGCTTGAAACAGCATGAGCAACATAATTTGCTACTGCATTTGACAAGAAATTTGCAATAACATTTGGAACAATATTTGAGCAGGCTTTGCAACATCAGCTGAATCAGCAAGTAGCAATTGTTTTACAAAATTACAATAGTTAATCGACGAGGTGGCATTCCTACCTATTCAGGGCTGCATCTACAATGAAACCTCTATCACATCCTCATCCCCGCCATCCTCCCTTAGGGTTTCCTCATCCTCATTGTCCTCCTCGTCTCATCCTTGTTGTCCTCTTTGTCTCCCTCGTCCCCCTCCTTGTTCACGTACAAACTCAGTCCCTCCAACTCCTCACATGCCGCACCAACCAGCTTCTCTTCACGAGCTCTCTTCCTTAGGTCGTTGATGCGCATCTCCTCCTCTCTGTACTCAGGTGCAAAAACGCCATGAGGAGGCAGAGGGAAGTCAAGCAACAACCGCTCGTTGATCCAAGTCTTCATCGTGAGGAGGTTCTCCACCGTCAAGTACTCTGGCAAGTGTCTGAAATCAGCGATCACATTCCTGCCAAGAGAAAACAAATGCTCAGAAGGAGTGGAGGTTGCAGGCACCACAAGCACATCCATTGCAGCAAGGAAGAAGGTACGGAACTGTCTCTTAACCTTCCTGTAGTGCCGGAGCACCTTGCACTTCTCTACTTTCCTTGGCAGTTTTACCCACAAATCCACCTCCACCTGCAGTTATGACATCTCCATCATCTGTGCAGGTACCTTTGGCTCATCAAACAGAAAGCTCTGTGGGTCTGCTAAAGCCTTCTCCAGCAGCGCTTCATTCTCCATAGTTGGTACAGGACGCGGACGAAGCTGACGTGCGCCACTTGGGAGACTGGACCCTTGCTGCTGTTGTTATTTGAATGCCCCTTGGCCACTAGTCTCCAAAATTGGCAAGTAGTGGACGGACCAGGCATGCACTGCTCATGTGGAGCAAGTCCCCTGGGTCCGGTCCAACAGACCAGGCATGCACTGTCCTTGTTCAAGGATAAGTCCCCTGGGTTTTTCTGATGATGGCTATTCAGATTGTCAATCTGACCGCACCGATGGAANGGACGCGGACGAAGCTGACGTGCGCCACTTGGGAGACTGGACCCTTGCTGCTGTTGTTATTTGAATGCCCCTTGGCCACTAGTCTCCAAAATTGGCAAGTAGTGGACGGACCAGGCATGCACTGCTCATGTGGAGCAAGTCCCCTGGGTCCGGTCCAACAGACCAGGCATGCACTGTCCTTGTTCAAGGATAAGTCCCCTGGGTTTTTTCTGATGATGGCTATTCAGATTGTCAATCTGACCATGCCGATGGAAAGAGCAGGTGTCAAACTATCAGCTGTCCAAGTTTCGGGCTGATCCAACGGTCGGATTGGAAGATGCAAGATGTGCCTTGGATCAGGGGATGTCTCCCCTGATTGAGGGGATGACCTCCTTAATTTACGGTGTGACATCGGCCGAGGTGCGCGCGCTTCGGGTTAGCCAAGGTGTGTGCGCTTCGGCTGCCAAAGGCACTCCTCAGCTATTTATGCCTTGTACTTGCCATTGTCTCAACTACTCCTTCACTTGATGTCTCTTGTTTGAGCTGTGCGCTTGAGACTGAGCTTGATATGAGCTGCTAAGGTGGTTTTAATCTTGCTCGTGTGAGACTGCTGACTTAATTTCTTGGGCTCTCACACCAAGGAAGAAGAAGGCTTAGAGGGCGGGAGTCCCTAAGACCTTGAGCGAAAGCACCTGGGTAGCTAGGTCTCACCAGAGGCATAGTTAATTCCTTGGGGGTGATCGTGATCCTTGGGTGAAATTCCCTTGGACGTTCGGCAGTTGCCATTGTGTCGGAGCTGTTTTCTAGACCGGAGCCTCAGGCCACGTGACTCAGGAATAACAAAAGGGTTATGGGCCCACGCCTAGTGTGAGACTTAGTTGCAAAAAGCATACAGGTTGCTCAATAGCTCAGCAAACATGAGGAGCGCAGACGCTCTATCACACCTAGAGGTGCTCCTCTTCGGCCCTCCGTCCAAGACCTCTTATCAGCCTGACATCGGCTCCATCAGCCTGACATCGGCGTCAACAGCGGGTGTAGCAGAGCGGCCTCAACGGAAGCAGATCCGCCTCGACCGCAGGTACCATGGCTCCACCTACCATCGAGGAGAACGGCAAGAGCGTCATCGAGGAAGGCTCGTGGACCAGCACACCTGTGGCCACCACTAGAGCTGTGACGTCCATAGTAGAGGCAGGGAGTGGCATTCATGCGCCCATTCCTAAATTTGATGGGACAGGGTTCTCGCTCTGGAAGTGGCAGTTTGATATCATAGTCGATGACCGTGATCTCCTCCCCTACTTCACAGGGGAGGCTGTCCAACCAGTTTCATCCCAAGCCGAGGAGCTGGCAGTGTGGAAGCGGGCCAACAAGAAATGCATGGCCATTCTGGTCTCAGCACTG